>MDKH01124399.1:0-15523 GCA_005239495.1 Nicotiana undulata
ATAGTCATAGAAGCACTAATGAACATATAACAATTAAGATAATGATCAAATAAGTGGGGAACGAGAAGGGGATCATGTTTAACAAACAATTTGGGTGGTGCATAGATACTCGTCACCCCACCTATACACCACGCCCATGCAATTCACACAACAAACAAGTGGGGAGTCATATTCCCTCAAGCCAAAGTTAGACCAAGCACTTACCTCAATTTCGCAGGACACTCATAGCTCAATTATAACTTTTCCTTTAGAATCTTGCTCTAAATTGCTCGAATCTAATCATAATTAACTCAATATCAATAATTAAGACTAAAGGATCTAACTATATTAAAAAATATAATTTTTCCTAAGTTTTCTCAAAAAAAGCGAAAACCTGACCCCTGGCCCGCTTGGTCTAAACTCGGGGTTCGGACCAAATTACGTTTACCCATTCACCCACGAACCCAAATATATAATTAGTTTCGAAATCAGACCTCAATTCGAGGTAAAGATTCAATTTTTACAAAATTCCCTAATTTGAAGAAGAAGGTTTGTCCGTTTTTAATATATTTTTCTGCCAGCTATTCTACCTTGTTTCTCAACCCAAACGATCCTGAAACTCAATTTTTATGTCTCCAATGGATTCCTTGTGAAATTCTAATAAATTTAGGCTTTTGAATCACTCAATTTGACCTTATAATGAAGGAGATATATAGGTTTTAATATTTGCAAATAGTGCAGATTTTTAATACGCCGTCAGGGCAATTTGTAATTAACCTGAAATATTTGGCAACCTTAGTAAAATGACCATAACATCCTCATAAGATGTCCAACTTCGATGATTCTTTTTTCTACGGGTCCGTAATTACGATACGGATCTAATACTTCATTCAAAACAGAATTCAGAGATCATTTGTTCAATATGATATCATTTATGCTTGAAGAAACGACGTCGAAACATAAGAAAGAACGAGCGCAACACAACCAAACCTGTTTGAAACTCACCCGAACCCTCGGGGCTCTAAACCAAATATGCACGCAAGTCTAAAAGTATCATACGGACTTGCTCGTGCGATCAAATCATGAAAATAACATGTAAAATTATGAATTAAACCTCAAAACTCATTATTTTCCTCAAGAACACTTATAGTTCATAACTTTTCAACCGGATGTCCGAATCACATCAAACGAACTCCGTCTTTTACCATATTTCATAGACAAGGCCTAAATATCATAACCAATCTGTACCAGGCTCCGGAACCAAAATACGGGCCCGATACCAATGATTTCAAATATTAATTTTTTTCTTTGTTTCATAAATATTTTAGCAACACAATTCCTTTCAAAAATTTATTTCTAAGGCTTGGGACCTCGTAATTCATTTCCGGGCATATTCCCGAGTCCCATATTTTACTACGGACCTCCCGAAATCGTTGGAACACAGATCCGGGTCCGTTTACTCAAAATGTTGACCAGAGTCAACTATATCAAATTTTAACTCTAAAAATTACTATTTCTCATATTCTAACATAAAAGCTTTCCAGTTTCACGCCCGGACTGCGCAAGCAAATCGAGGTATTTAAAATTAGTCTTTTTATGGTTAATAAGCCTAGAATTGAGTTTAAATTCTTAAAATGACCCTTTGGGTCATCACAACGTATGGGTTGGTTTAGAGACCAGGTTTGGGCCTGGGTGATTTCAAGCCCAGATATGAATTTAGTCTCTTTAATTAACTAAACCAATTAATTAAATTAAATTCAAATCTAATTAAATCTAAAGAAATGTAATAATTGATTCTAAACCTTATTTTTATCTAGTTATAGATTAATTAGGAATAGAGAACAATTAATTTTATACTCCTAATCAAAATAAATAATTGATTTCGGTAATTAGTTTTTAAAACTTATACTACATCAAATAAACAATGTCCGTCTATTATTTAATTAAAATAAATTACAAATAATGAGTTCATAACTCTTTGATAATGGTGACGCAATTTTAATAATTTTAAAAGATGAATCATGAATATGCAAATGCAAACAATTCATAATTAATCACTAAAATTCAACAAAAAATTCATAAAAAATCACGTGCTCACAACTTCCCCTCTTTGCTCGGAAACACGAAGAGTTTTCGGGCAAAGACAAAGTGAGCAGTCATAAGAGACTTTACCCATTCACATGCTCCATTGTGAAGAGTTTTGGAAAAGCTTGACCGAACCCTGCTTCAAAGGTTGCCTACATATCCTTGGCTATAAAGGAATCAAGGCAGTGTAGTTTTGGAAGTTTTGGTAGCTAGGACTACCGGGTAACTGTGGTTGCACTGTGGTTGCTGCTGTTACTGCTGCTGATCTCCTTATTACACCCAAAGTAAAAAAACAACAAACTAACTAAACCTATCAACTGCTAGTTACAAGATTCCTATCTAAGACCTGGTCTTGAGCCTTGATCTTCTGCTGACTTTGACCCGGATCTTGATGCTTGTTAGCCGCAGGTACTGGTTTCTTCTTATCGTTCCTCGGATCAAGGCAAGATATACCGAACGGATGACCTCAAGCTCGTCTTGAATAGTCCATCGCTTTCCCGTTTCTGCACTCTGAGATCAATCTTCTCTTTCCCTTTTTGTTTTATTTTTTTGGATCGAAACTTCTTCTTCCGGTCATCTCGAGTTCCAATGTCCTAAAAATGTAATCTGCACAAAAATAAAAACAAACGAACGAAATTTTCTGCCCCAGTTTTCAGTAGGAGAATTTCGTGAGTTATTGTAAGGAAATCTACACTATTTTGTTATTGAAAGCGGTGAAAAGCTGGGAGCAGTGCATCCGGGGGTATTGCAGACTAGGGAGTGGATACCCTATATCTCAAAGCAAGATCCACTGGGGGTGGCAAAAATGAAATCAACTAGGGATTGTATACCCTATGCTGGGGAAGAAATCAATTAGGGAAGGTATACCCTTAATTGAAAAAAACATCAATTAGGGAATGTATACCTTTAATTGGAAAAAAAAAATCAATTAGAGAATGTATACCCTTAATTGGCATCGACTAGGGAGCGCGTACACCCATGTCAGGAAAGAAAACATCAATTAGGGAATATATACCCTTAATTGAAAAGAAAGCAGCAATTAGGGAATGTATACCCTTAATTGGATAAGAAAAATAACAATTAGGGAATGTATACCCTTAATTGGATAAGAAAACATCAATTAGGGAATGTATACCCTTAATTGGATAAGAAAACATCAATTAGGGAATGTATACCCTTAATATGAAAGAAAATCATCAATTAGGGAATGTATACCCTTAATTGGCATCGACTAGGGAGCGTGTGCCCCCATGTCGGGAAAAGAAAATCAATTAGGGAATGTATACCCTTAATTGGGAAAGGAAAATCATCAATTAGGGAATGTATACCCTTAACTGGAAAGGGAATCATCAATTAGGGAATGTATACCCTTAATTGGAAAGGAAAACATCAATTAGGGAATGTATACCCTTAATTGGGAAAGTAAAACATCAACTAGGGAATGTACACCCTTAATTGGTATCGACTAGGGAGCGTGTGCCCCCATGTCGGGAAAAGAAAATCAATTAGGGAATGTATACCCTTAATTGGGAAAGGAAAATCATCAATTAGGGACCCTTAATTGGAAAAGGAAAACATCAATTAGGGAATGTATACCCTTAATTGGAAAAGGAAACATCAATTAGGGAATGTATACCCTTAATTGGAAAGGAAATCATCAATTAGGGAATGTATACCCTTAATTGGCATCGACCAGGGAGCACGTGCACCCTATGTCGGGAAAAGGAAATCAATTAGGGAATGTATACCCTTAATTTGAAAAGAAAGCGGCAATTAGGGAATGTATACCCTTAATTGGGAGAAGAAAGCATCAATTAGGGAATGTATACCCTTAATTGGAAAAGAAAAACATCAATTAGGGAATGTATACCCTTAATTGTAAAAGAAAACATCAATTAGGGAATGTATACCCTTAATTGGCATCGACTAGGGAGCGTGTACTCCCATGTTGGAAAAGGTGTAGCTAGGGTCTGGAGACCTTATACCACTTCCGATTTGAGCTGTTTTCAACACTTTTTTTTTGAATGAATGCGGGAAAGGACTTTGGAGAAAACTTCCCTTTTGGTTTTGTTGATGCAGAGCTGCTTCTAGCTCTTGCGCCTTTTCTCTTGGTTACACCTGCTTTTTGCGCGGTTGCTTTTGAGTGGCACCTGTTTCTTATTTCAACAAAGAACAATTTGTTAGATTGAAATGGTGGTTGGTTTTGCGGCCTCGATTATTTCAATTGTTTAATCTCGACTTTGTTGACGAAGATCTCAACCGCCTGCTTGCTTGCTTGCTGGGGATTGGGTTTCGTTTCCACATCCGGGGACCTTGGCTTTCCAGATTTTACCATGACGATCGGTCACGTGGGACCCAATGTTTAAACTTTATTCTACTTTTGTAGGCCTTTCACTTGTTTTTCTTTTGGATTTCGAGAGCATCGGGGGGAATTTTTGGCCCCTTGAATTCTGCTGCAATGGTTAGTCGTGTGGGATTTAACCCTTTTCCAACTTTATTTTGCCTTCATTGGCCTTACATTTCTGATTTTTCCTTCCATTTGACTTTAAAGTATTTGGAGCATTTCGGCTTTTCAATCTTTTCTGAGGGGGTTAGCCACGTGGGACTTAACCTTTCACTTCAATTGCCTTTATAGGCATTTCGATTTGATCTTCTCCCTTCAAAAGTTGTGTTTAAAGCATCGGCCGTTGCGGCCAGTCGGGATCGACTTGATGCCCCTGACGAGGCTCGGTGCCCTTTGCATATTGGCTTGCATCAAACGAGAACCCTGTAAGTCAGTTTTGCCATCCTTTCTTTGTTTTACCTTAGAAATAGAGTCAGACTGAAAGTGATTGAAAGAGAATAACAAAGAAATGGAGACAATGAATTTTGACAAGAAATATCCTTTCGGGGAGAGAAAAGGACTTATCTTGAGTGTACGCGGCTTTCAATGAACATGACATGCGTCTTGGACTGGATGCCTGATCTATATAAACCATCTGACTCTCAGAAATTCGTCACGCCTTTTAACTCGAGGTTGAGAAACCTTGCCCCAGACCATGTCGATATTAGTGGCCAATCATCCTCTTTTCGATTAGTAGTGCCCTTTTCGGGTTTTCACCAGCTAACCTCTCTCATTTCTCTTTTCGCCATCGCCCTGTAGTGCTGTTTGCGAGTTTTCACTAACAAGACTCTCTCATTTTTAATTTCTCTACTCAGGGTCACCTTATGGTTGTTTTACCAAAGAATAAGATCCTTTGACTAAAGCTTAATTTAGGATAAACTCGGTGTACTGATAATTGAATTAGTAAAATAAAGAATAAAGTAGTAGTAATTTCAAGAGCGATATGCAAAGAATAAAATAGCTTTGTCTACGAGAATTCAGATGTCCTTGTTTGTCACATTTTTATCCCTTTTATAGGGATATTCTCCTAGTACAACGTTTGGATTTCTGTCATGATAGCCTATTTAATGATTAATTATTACATTAATGAGGCGTTACAATGGTGAATAGTAACTGTTATTTTAGGAGTTACATAACGTACAAGACATTGGTTGCTGATCTTCGAATCTGCCCATTATTGCGTCCGGATTCGTTGTGACCGTGTCTCTTCTTATTTGATGATCTTTCCGCAGCTAATTCCTTGTATTGACCGTACCTTTTTATCTCGTGTCCACGTGTGATGTTTTATTTGGTCCACCTGGCTGGCTGAGTCATCCAAAATTTGTACACGTATGAGGCTATATTTTTTACCAATACAGATAGTCCCCCCACTTGCCATGTATTGAGCGTATAATACTTGGTAAGTGGATACACATTTATGGCGGGAATATTTTGCCGCCGCTTCACCTCGAAACCTTGTATTCTTTTATGGACGCATGCGTCGTACATCACTTCCATTAAATGCTTCTTCCACGTGTTCGTTTCTGATTGGTTCTAAAATGACCCGGCGCCTTTTAGGGCTTTTTGCGGTTGCATCATTCCCGAAGTGACACTTTTAATTATGACTTTCCATCATTACCTTTCTAAGTTTTGACGGTCGCTATTAGGTATAAATAAGCGTCTTCTTTCCTTCCTTTTTACGAAAGACTTCCATAACTTAATATTTTCTTTGTGTGAAAGAATTTCTTCTTTGTTTTCATAAATATGTCTTCCTCAGGCCAACCTAAGAATGTTATTGACGTTGAAGCTTTGGCTTATTCTTCTGCTCCGTCTAGGAGTCGGAGAGGTGGGCGTCTAAGGAGCCTAGGACATACCTCTACTAGAGGTTATTCCTCTCCTTCCTTCGCTAGGTCGTTGTTTTCTCCGAGGGGTAGATCTTCTCATTCTGTTTCTAGGAACAAGGATGATTTTCATGAACCCAGAGTTGATGAAATCATTCCTGCAGAGATAGTTTTCCCTTAAGTAAATTCTCCTATCGCCGAACATTCTCATTCTTTAGATAGTGTCGAGAAATATGCTACCATCATTACTGTAGGTCACATTCCTGATGTTCGTAGGGAGTGCTCCTGGGAGTCTATTGTTCCCATTCTTGTGCCCAGTGATACTCAAAGAATTACGTATTACAAGACGGGTTTTTCTTACGTCTATACTTACCCTTTCACATTAGGATTTCAGCCTCCTGTTGACCCTGTTATCATAGAATTTTGACGTTTTTTCAACATTTGCCTAGGACAAGTTGGTCCTTTAGTATGGAGTGTTGTTTCCTGTCTCAGAGTTCTAGCTTCAAGGGTTTCTGTCCATTTTACCTTTCATCATCTGATGCATTTATATTCTCCTGCTTTATTCCGTCAAGGGGTTTTTACTCTGGTTGCCCGGAGTAAGAGGGTTTTAGTGACCCCTGGCGATGACAAAGACAGAGGTTGGTACCTTAGGTATGTGGCTATTCCCACTTCTATTTTAGTGGGTGAAAGTAATCTTCCCTTCCCTGAGAAGTTGAATCGTGTACGTAAGTACTTTGATTCTTACCTGTTTTATTTACATAAAATTATTTTGTGTTTCTAACACCGTATCTGTTTTCTTCTTATTTACAGCAACTATGAATATTGTCGAGAATGTCTCCGACATTCGTAGTTGGGTGGAAAGAATGTTGACTGCTGCTCCTGCCGAGGAAAGATCCTGGAAGTACTTTTCGGCAAAGTACAAGTGGATTGTCAAGACCCATGGTAAGTAGAGTTTTTCTCACTCCTTTTCTTGCTTGAGTATTTTATTTTTTTAATTTTTTTTATTAACTCTTTCTCTTTTCTGATAGGGTTTTCTACCCGTGGGACATCTTCATCACTTCCGAGGATGTCATTATCTCATGCCCAGGATATTCTTACCAGTGCTTCAAAAAGGAAAGTCCAAGATCCCCGCTCTGGAGGGGAAGATGAAGGTGGAGAATAGGGTGTTTTAATGCACCGGGTGAGAAGAAGGCGGGTAGTTTCGGACGACGAGTCTACTCCCGCACCTCTTTCTTCCGTGTTGGCCACCAGGATTTCTTCTTTTCGTGATCAATCTCAGTCCCAGTCCCCAGCTCGAGACCCTGCCGAGCGTCTGTTTCACGAAGGGTTTGACATGGACCCTGATGATATTCCCTTAGCTACTATTTACCCGCATTTTGCTGCTATTTCTACTCCCCAGGTTACTGTTGTTGTTCCTCCTTCATTTCCTATTATATCCTCAGTTTCCCTTCCGTCCGTCTCTATTGAAGCGTCCGTGGCTCTTTTGGCTTCCGGCCCTTCTGTCTCTTCTGCTGCTCCTTCCGTTCCTGCTTCCGTGCCTTCTATTATAGAAGAAGGGTCTTCCAGCAGGGAGATGAGAAGGGTCATGATTGAGGTTCCAGCTGGTGGAAGCCTCTTTAAGAAGATTAGTACCGGTGAGCCGGAAATGTGGCTCAAGCCTTTAATTGGCTCCGAAAAATGAGCCAAACTTGACAGCCATGCATCTCTTACTTGGGCTAATGAGGTGGTGCACAATTCCTTAAAGGTATGTACTTTTTAAAAGACCTTTTGCACATATATTGTTTCTTAATTAACTGTTTAATACTTTTGATTGTTTCACTGTTTTTGCAGACGCACCTTATTGGTTTGGAGCTCATGAAGAGAATCTCCAATTATGAAAAAGAGTTGCAAGTGCTGCGTGGGCTTGATGATATTAAAGCACAATATGAAAGCCTTCAAATAGAGATGGAAGCTCTGGAAGATGAGAGAGATACCTTAAAGGAGCAGCTGAAGACCGTCAAAGGAGAGCTAGCAGTGGAGAAGGCTTCTTTCAGCCAAGTCAATAAAGACAAGGATGCTCTTGAATCTTCATTTGCTGAGCAGCTGTCAAAAGCCACGGAAGAGATCCGGTACTTGAAGGACTTGTTGGGGCGAAAAGAAGAGTATTCTGGAGAACTCGTACGTAATCTCTCCCAAGCCCAAGAAGATCTCCGTGAAGCCTTGGCGAAGGTCCAGAATCTGGAGGAGTCAGTCGCACCTTTGAAGGTTGCCCTTGAAGCTGCTGAAGCTGAAAATGACAATTTGAAGACTGAGCTTCAGGTATGGTCGAGAGACTATAATGAGCTTGAAGAGTCAACAGCTGTTGAAGTGAGTTGGGAAAATATGAATGCTCGCCACGACACACTGATGGAGATGAGTCAAGTAGGCTTCGATCTTGATGCTGAGATTGCAAAGTCTAAAGAAGCTATAGATAAGACTCAGCAAGGTCTTGATCTCTCTCCAGTTGATGAAGCAACGGACGACCCTCCAGAAGAAGAAGCTAGCTCTCCTCCTCCTCCTCAAGAATGAAGATTTTTTAGTATCCCCTTTTTTTTATTTGATTGGTGTAATTACTCCTAGCTTCATCGGGAGTAAGTTTGAATTTTCTAAAGTCCCCTACTGACAACTTAGGGGCATCTAAAAATGTACATATTTATGCGGCTAAGTACTTAGTTTTTTACTTAGCCGCTTTTATATTAATACAATGCTTTTTTGAGACTTTTGTGAATTTTGAGCCTTACTCTTTACTCAAGTCTATCGCTTTTGCTTTCGTGAGGTTTCTGTTCGTACCTCTTAGCTTTCTTTGCATAAAGATGCGTGCTTTACTTTGAACCCTTTTATAGTGGGTGTAGTATAAGCTTTAGCCTTTGTTTATAAAAGGCTTTGTTTATGAATTAGGGCCCTTTTAATTAATGTTTTAATGAAGAAGACGTCTCAACTTCATTGAAAATGCAATAGAGTAATAGGAATTTTCCACATGTTTTAAGAATGTTTTTGTGAGAGGTTTTTGCTTGAACTTTCACAACATTTTACATGTGTTACGTTTGTCATCTAAAACTCATGTTGCAACTGTTTTGTTTTAACAGATTTAATAATCATTTGTATTTCGTAACTCTTTTTAGTAGATAACAGTTTTTTCGAGTTAATACAAGGAAGTAATTGTTTTTCATTAGTAACAGTTTTCGTAAGTATTGCGTTTTTTCCCATGATTGTTTTATTTTCAATAGTTGTAAGTACGAGAGAAATGTATTGTAATCCGTAACTGTTTTATTTGATAACAATTTTGAGAATATATACAAGGGTTTTGATCTTTCATCCGTAACTATTTTTATTTGAATAATAGTTTTCTATTTGAGTACAAAGATTTATGTAACTGTTTTGATTACAACAATTTTGGTAAGTACAATGATGATGATCTTCTATTGCTAACTTTTTTAGATGTAACAGTTTTTTGTATAAGAGATGTACATTTCTTCTTCGTAGCTAATATTTTGCCGTCTAACCTGAACATTGTTCGAGGGTTTTTAGAGTAGGCTTTCGCAATTCTTGTGCCGGAGTCTTCAGTTCTTTTGCTCGTGTCACTTGGCTTTTGGGTGAATGGGTTTTGTTTTTTAGGCTCGAGCATTCTGACTTCTGGTAGTCTTTTGCTTCATTTTGGCCTTCCATATTATATAGTCCTCCAAGTGTTTGAGCGTTGAAGAATGAGATCTCGAGCACTTGATTATTCCTTCTTTGTGGTCCTTTCCCTGAAAAAGGAAAACATTCCGAACTCGAAGGTATATACTTTTTTTAGATGATGACTGCTTAACCCTTTAAAATATCCATCAAAAAGTATAACCCTACGGGATGATATGGTGTTTGATGATGATTTTGTTAGTGGATTCTGCTTGTCCATTAGCTACGGGATGATATGGTGTTGATGTGATCCGTTTGATTTTCCAACTGTCGCAGAATTCTGTGATTTGAGATCCTATAAATTGTGGGCCATTGTCACACACGATCTCCTTTGGAATTCCAAACCGACATATTATTTTTCTCCATAAGAAACTCTTAACCTCCTTTTCCCCCACCTGACCTTTAGCTGGGGGAAGAGGTCCTACTATATCCATTCCCCATTTCATGAAGGGCCATGGTGATATAATAGAATGTAACAATTCTGCTGGTTGGTGCATTTTATTAGCGAATCGTTGACATTTGTCACATTTTGATATGAAATTTTCCGCGTCTTCTTCCATCTTGGGCCAGTAGTATCCTGCTCTGATTAAGGTTTTTACCAAAGATCTTGCACCTTCGTGATTTCCATAGTGGCCCTCATGGACTTCTTTTATCACAAACTCCGTCTGGTTAGGTCCGAGGCACTTAGCTAGGGGTCCTCCAAACATTTTGCGATACAAGGTGCTGTGAACTAAACAATATCTCACTGCTTTGCGGCGGAGCGCTTGAGCTGCTTTTTTGTCTTTAGGCACGATACCGTTCTGCAAAAAGTTAAGAATTTCGTTTCTCCAATCCCAAGTTAGATTATTGAAAGATACCTCATTCTTGCTGTGATCGACTGTCGAATGGAAGAGGTGTACGACGATAGTGTTGTCTTTATTGGTTACGTCTGTAACTGCTGCGAGGTTGGCCAACACACCTGCTTCAGCATTTTCCTCTCTATGTATTTTTATTATTTCCCACATTTTGAACTGTCTCACAAGTTCTCATGCCTTTTCTAAGTACTGTTGCATTCGAGTTTCTCGAGAGATGTAAGTCCCCTGTATTTGATTTACCACCAGTTGTGAATCACTGTTTATTTTGATTTGTTCAATTGACAACTTTCGTGCCAATTCTAAACCTGCAATAACAGCCTCGTACTCTGCTTCATTGTTAGTTATTGGATAACATTTGATTTCTTGTCGTATATTTCCACCCGTGGTTGATATTAGTACAATACCTAATCCTTCTCCTTTTATATTAGATGAACCATCTGTAAATAGGGTCCACTTACCTGGGTTTATACCATTGAAAAGTTGCAATTCCTTTTCTACTTCGGGAGTAATATTACTGCTAAAGTCAGCTATAAAGTCGGCCAATATTTGTGACTTAATTGCAGTTCTTGGTTGATATGTTATATCATGTTCACTTAATTCTATGGCCCATTTGGCTAATCTTCCTGACAGTTCTTGTTTATGCAAAATATTCCTTAAAGGATATGAAGTTACGACAGTAATTTGATGACATTGAAAATAAGGACGCAATTTTCTTGATGCCATTATTAATGCTAAAGCTAATTTTTCTAGATGTGGATATCTAGTCTCTGCATCTAATAAAGTTTTGCTTACGTAATAAATGGGAGATTGTTTACCTCTTTCTTCTCTTACCAGTACTGCACTTACGGCAATTTCTGAGACAGCCAGGTAGATGTATAATCTTTCTCCTTCTTTTGGCTTTGATAGCAATGGTGGTTTTGACAAGTAGACCTTCAAGTCTTTTAAAGCCTGTTGACATTCTTCAGTCCATTCGAACTGATTTTGCTTTTTAAGAACTGCAAAGAATTTAAAGCTTTTTTCGGAAGACTTAGAAATAAATCTCCCTAGAGCTGCTATTCTTCCTGTCAATCTTTGGACTTCTTTTTTATTTCTCAAGATTTCAAGTATTTCTTCTATAGCTTTTATTTGTTCTAGATTTACTTCTATTCTTCTGTTAGACACAAGGAATCCCAAAAACTTACCAGATTGTACTCCAAAGGCACATTTTTCTGGGTTGAGTTTCATATTGTACCTGCGTAAAATATCAAAAGTGATAGAGAGATGTTGTAGATGATCTACCTTTTGTATTGACTTTACAAGCATATCATCGATGTAAACCTTCATTGTTTTGACCAAATGTTCTTGGAACATTTTTGTCATTAACCTTTGATAAATGGCAACTGCATTTTTTAATCCAAAAGGCATAACATTATAACAATAGGTCCCCCGGTTAGTAATAAATGAAGTCTTTTCTTCATCCAAGGGGTCCATTTTGATTTGGTTATAACAAGAATATGCATCTAAAAAGCTTAACAATTCATGACCCGCGGTTGCATTGATCATTTGATCTATATGTGACAAGGGAAATGAATCTTTAGGACATGCTTTATTTAAATCAGTATAATCGACACATACCCGCCATTTGCCGTTCTTTTTGGGTACTACTACGGTGTTAGCTAGCTAGTCAGGATACTTTACCTCTCGTATCGAACCTATATTTAAAAGCTTTTGGACTTCTTCATCGATCTCTTGATTTTTGAAAGATCCTTGTTTTCGTTTCTTTTGTTTAACAGGTACGAACGATGGATCTTCATTTGACTTGTGAGTCATCACTTCTGATGGGATACCTATCATATCCGAATGGGACCATGCAAAACAATCCTCATTAGCCTTTAAATAATTGACAAACGTACCTTTTTGTTCTGGAGTTAATCTTTGTAACAATTTTATGCCAATGTAAAGTTTCCTTTCGGGCTTTTGTTCTAAGATGGGAACAACCTCGAGTTCTTCAACAATTGTTTTGATATGTTCTTCTTCTTCTTGTTCATGAATGAAATCTGTTCTGGAGTCTGTGTCCGCATGTTCTGGCTCATTCTATTTGTTGATGAGCCTCTGTTTGACAATTCGTTATTTCTTTCGCGTCTCTTTTGTTGTTAAGAGTTATTGAATTAATATTCCTCGAGGTTTGCTGATCACCCCTGATCTGCCTTATTCCCTATTTGGAAGGGAATTTTATTACTTGATGTAAAGTAGATGGGACTGCTTTCATATCATGAATCCATGGTCTTCCCAGGATGACGTTGTAAGCCATTTCTGTGTTAATGACTTGGAATTTTGCATTTTTGATGACTCCCTCAGCATAAGTGTTGAGTTCGATTTCTCCTTTAGTTATCACTGTTGAATTATTGAACCCAGATATGGCTCAAACCTTTGGAATCATTTTGTTTTCTACTAGCATTTCTTCCATGACTTTCATCAAAATAATATTGATTGAACTGCCTGGATCAATCAACACCTTTTTAACGTTAGTGTGCCGTGATCATTGTGGAATTCACACCTTTGATCGAGTTCCTCCTGTTAGGATTAGAACGCATTTCTTTCGGCCATTTAACTTTGTCTCCCATACTTCTTAGTATTGAGACGAGCTCAGTGTTGCTTACATTAAAGTTATGGTGTCCAATTCGGGTAATATCCCAGAATTGTTCATCTCGATCTCTCCTGGATCTAGATGAGGATGAGTTTGTATCTCTTCCCGAAGGTTTTGTATTTTAGAACCTAGGACATAGGTCACGTCTCGAGGGTCTTAACTAAGGATCATACCTGTTTTTACCTGACTTTTTCTCTGATTCTAGGCGTCTTGTTCTGTGATATTCTTCATCTTTTGATCGTGTAATTATATCCTCTTCAATCCTTAGTTTAGTACTGTACCTTTTGTATACATCATTCCATGTCGTGGCGGGGAATTCTCTAAGACTCTCTTTGAGTCGTCTCGTGGCTTCTGAACTTTTCTCGTTGAAGTTACTTGTGAATGCCATGGCTGCCCAGTTGTCAGCAACCCTTGGTAGTTGCATTCTTTCCCTTTGGAATCTGTCTACAAACTCACGGAGCAATTCCTTGTCTCCTTGCTTTATCTTGAATATATCTTCCTGTGATGACCCAAAAGGTCATCCTAAGTAATTCCAGCTAAATCTGTTTTCCGAGGCCTCGAAAGCATCCGTTAATCTCACCTTGATATGCGTGTGCAGCCCGGGCAGGTAGCCGGGAAACTTCCATGTGAAAATTTGATAAAAATGAGATTTTTGAATTGAATAATTGAATAAAGTTGACTTTGGTCAACATTTTGGTAAACAGATCTGGACCCCTGATGTTACGGTCCCGGAGGGTCCGTACGAAAATATGGGACTTGGGCATATGCCCGGAATCAAATTCCGAGGTCCCAAGCCCGAGAAATGAATTTTTTTAAAAAATTATTTTCTGAAAATAATAAAGGCATTTGAAAATGAATAATTATGTGAAAACTGTGTTACCGGGCCCGTATTGCGGTTACGAAGCCCGGAACATGTTTGTTATATGTTATTTGTCCTATCTATGGAATTTGGTGTAAAACGGGCTTGATTTGGTTGGTTTCGGATCCAAATGAGGAAAAATGGAGTTAATTAACTTGTGGGGTTTCTAAAACATTTTGAAATTTGGCTTGAGAGGTGATTTTATGTTCCCGAGGTCCGAATGAAATTCCGAGATCGGGAATAGTTCCGTTGTGTCATTCATAACTTATCTGCAAAATTTGAAGTCATTCCGAGTGGTGTAGGCCGGCTCGGTGCGTTGAGGTGAATTCTAGGATTCCAAAGTTCTTAAGTTTGATTAATTTGGTTTTGGGGTTTGATTCATGGTTTTGATGATATTTTGATGATTTAAAAGCTTGAACAAGTCCGTAGGATGTTTTGGGAGTCGTGTGTGTTTTTTTTTTGAGCCTCGAGCGCTCGGGTGAGTTTCGGGTAGCTAACGGGGTGTGAAAAACATGAAAATATGGTGTAAATTGCTGGTTTCTAGTGTCCAGGTAAATTACCCTATGCGAACGCACTCCAGGGTAAAAAGTGGGGTCTGGGGTCAGGGTCTAATTTGCACTATGCGAACGCGTTGATGGCCATGCGGACGCATATCACACGCGGGGAGGGGGCTGGGATTACTCTGTGCGAACGCACAGACTTCCACGCGAACGCACAGGCCAGGGAGCTTAAGCCTATGCAAATGCGGCTAGTCCGGTGCGAACGCACTGCATGTTAAGGGAGCTGGGGGTGGGGAGCCACTTTTCTCTGTGCGAACGCGGCTCTGGGCTCACGAACGCATAGGCCTGGGGAGATAAGCGTGTGCGAACGCGGCTCAGTGCACGCGAACGCATAGAGTATTTTGCCCAGGTGTTTTCTTTAAGTTCAAAACAGACCCATTACGGGTCACTTCCATTTTTCACTTCCCCCTTCTTCCTCAAACCCACCCATAAGCGAAAATCAAGCTCCCTAACTGCCATAACTCCATAGGTAAGTGCTCTTGACCTCGTTTCCTCTTAATTTATTCAGTTAATCACTAAACTCTAGGCCTAAAAACATGAAAATTAAAGTAGGAATTAAGGATTCTAGGTAAAGTTGGATTTTAAGAATTTTGAGTAATTTAACCTCCATTTGGGGTCAAATCTTAACACAAATCATATATTCTAACTCGTGGGGTTATGGGTG
>ML297342.1:0-28623 GCA_005239495.1 Nicotiana undulata
ACATGGGGTCGGTTGTACTGATGCTACACATGCACTTCTTTATGTTGTGCAGACCACGCAGCCAGACCCGGTGATCACCGACGGTCGGAGCATCTCATCAGTTCACAGAGGAGACATAGAGGTAGACCCGCAGACGTTCGTGGGCCTTGACGTCACCTTCTACTTTCCACTTTCAGCTTTGTCTTACTTTGTATTTCAAAGACAGTCTTATGTATTTATTNAAGCCTTAGTTATCTTGTTCGTATTTGTTGTTAATGAATTTTTTTTATTTACTTTGAACGTTGACTTGTCTAGCGGGTTCAACGTTAGACGCAGTCATTGCCCGAAGGTGGGATTTCGGGTCGTGACAGGCTTTGACTTTTGACAGATCCAATTCTATTCCTCGGCGACTTACAATAAACCCTAGCAACTTCCCAGCAGGAACCCCGAATGCACACTTTGCGGGGTTCAACTTCAGATTGTATTTTCGCAACCTGTTGAAGAACTTCCTCAAATCTTCCATGTGGTTAAAAGCTTTCTTTGATTTGATATTGATGTCATCCACATACACCTCGATCTCCTTGTGAATCATGTCGTGGAATATGGTGGTCATGGCCCTCATGTAGGTGGCCCCTGAATGTTTTAGGCCAAATGGCATCATCTTGTAGCAGTACACTCCTCATGGCGTAATGAACGTCGTTTTCTCAGCATCTTCTTCATCCATCCAAATCTGATGATAACCAGTGAAGCAATCTATGAAGGACTGTAATTCATGCTTGGCGTAGTTGTCGATTAGAATGTGTATATTTGGCAAAATGGAAGTCATCTTTCGGACTAGCCCGGTTGAGATCCCGGTAGTCAACACAGACTCTGACCTTCCCATCCTTCTTCAACATAGGTACAATGTTGGCCAACCATGTCGGGTACTCAACCACCCGGAGAACTTTAGCGTTTATTTTCTTGGTAACTTCTTCTTTAATTTTTAAACTCATGTCGGGTTTGAACTTTCTGAGCTTTTGCTTTACCAACAGACACGTTGGATTAGTCGACAATTTGTGAGCTATAATAGACGTACTTAGACCAGTCATGTCATCGTACGACTAGGCGAATATGTTCTCATACTCTTTCAGAAATTCTGCGTACTCTTTCTTTTCTGATGGTGATAAATGAATGCTGATGCGAGTCTCCCTGACGTTTTCTGAATCTCCCAAGTTAATAATCTCAGTCTCGTCCGGATTGGACTTTGGTCGGTTCTCAAAATTTTCGACTTCTTTGACAATCTCGTCGGGTATATCATCTTCATCTGAATCAATGTCTGTTTGCTGCGTTGTCTCATTGCATGTCACAGTCATCGGTTCATCTAGACAAGTAATAGTAATGCTGTATAGATAAAGTAATGAGAGAAAAACAGTAGCAATAAATATCAGGTTCGTAAGAGAAATTTAGAAGATGCTTTGATAAATTGAATAACCGTTTTGAACATTGAAGCTCTTATTGCACAAATTGAAAAATGCAGAAAAAGGAAAATTATTTAGTAAATAAAATTGTAAATAATGCTTGTTTTAGCCTTGCTACCCCGAGGCTCGTCGGGCTTTGGTCGTCCTTATAGACCAGTTCTTGAGATATGTCCCCTTGCTTACAGTCTGTATGGAAGGACCTTCCTCCCCTCCTCCTCGAGGATAAAACAACAATCCATATCATCGTCCTCTAGGAACAAACTCCTCATCGGTGCAAGTGCTTCTTCTTCGTCTGATCCATAAATAATGTCGGCCAGCTTGAAAGTCTGCTCCCGATGAGGTACCGACTGCTCCAAAGGGTAATAATGACCACGCCAAAGTGGCAACCAGTTTCTGAATTCTTCCCAGGTGTACTCATACCCCAGACCAAAAGTAGTACCATGTTTCTTGAGCTTTATAGGCTTCGTGATCCCTTGGAGGTTCTTACCGAGCCCTTTGCCTGGCTCATATTCTCTCTAGTTCAGGATGATCTCAATGTTGCTATCCCACCACTTGTCTTTGTCGATAGCATTGACCCGTTCAATGTGGTGGTAATTTCCCCCGCCTATCTTCCTTTTCTGTCAATTACTGGAATAGTCTGACGACTAAAAATAGGGTTGTTACCGTCACCATGAATAATCACCTCTTGGTGGTTCCACTCGAATTTTACTGCCTGATGTAGCGTTGATGCTACGGCCCCAGCAGCATGGATCCAGGGTTGTCCCAACATTAGGTTGTAGGATGTTGGCACATCTATCACCTAGAAAACTACCTCGAACCATGTTAGTCCTATCTGCAGGCATAGACTCATCTCCCTCATGGTGGACCTCTGAGAGCCGTCAAAGGCTTTCACATTGATCGCTCCATCCCTTATCTCGTGCAGTCCCTTACCCAATTTCTTGAGTGTTATCAAAAGACAAATGTTGAGACTGGAACCTCCATCGATCAGGATTCTTGTGATGAAATGGTCTTCGCACTGCACGGTGATGTGCATTGCCTTGTTGTGCCCCAATCCTTAAGGTGGTAGCTCGTCCTCATGAAAAGTGATTTTGTGACTTTCCAGTACTTGGCCTACCATATTGGCCATTTCCCCACTAGTGATGTTGTTTGGCACATATGCTTCACTCAACACTTTCAACAAAGCACTTCTGTGCGTTTCAGAATTCTGTATCAAAGAGAGGATAAATATCTATGATGGTGTCTTGTTCAGCTGGTCGATGACTGAATACTCCCTAGCCTGTACCTTTCTCCAAAGGTCATCGGGACCTATTTCGATAAGGGGAGGTAGGTTGGCGGCCTTCTTGCTTGATTCGGCCAGATGCTCAGGGGTGTAGACCCTACCAGTTCTCGTCATACCCTGTGCTCCGACAGCTTCCTCGGACTTTCTTTTGCCTTTCCTTCTCGCCTCGTCTGTATAGTCCCAAGGGATAGCATTTGAGTATAAGGGTGGTGTGGTTGACATTGCCACCGGAATTGGTGCGTCCATCCTTACTTCAACCGGAATGTGTGTTCGGGGTGGCAAGACCGTAACCTCGAACGGTGTCGGTGCATTTGTTGTAGATACAAACTCAACTTCAATTGGTACTGGCGCCTTTGTAGGTGGCGCTGCTTCAAACGCAAGTGGTATAGACATATTCACCTCAGCGTTCTCGGATGGTTGAATCTGGACTATGATCGGATTGAGGGTGATTGCAGGTTTCTTTGGGTCATCAGCTTCTGCGATCAACCCGATTGATCCCTCGGGATCCCAATCATCTTCTATATCAATCATGTGGATACCTCCACCCTTATGGTCTGGTAAAGGATTATTTCGGACGTTTGGAGCGGGGTCCTTTGCCATAATAATCTTGTTATCAATGAGAGCCTGTATTTTGTCCTTCAGAGAGCGACGTTCTTCGATGGTGTGCCCTTTCATGCCGGAATGGTATGCACAGGATTTTTTTGGGTTAACCCACTGAGAAGGGTTTTCAGGGGTGGCAGCAGGGATAGGTGTGACATAACCAGCAGCTTTGAGTTTCTCATATAGCTGGTCAATGGGTTCGGCTATGGCGGTGTACTGCTTTGGAGGGCGGCGATCAAAATTGGGACGAGGTCTAGGGAAGTTTTGGCGTGCAGGGGGTGATTGGTAATGGGATGGTTGGGAATTATAAGTGTGGTAGACAGGAGCGGGTTATGAGTATCTAGGCGCAGTAGGTTGATATGTGGGTGGTGGAGATTGGTATGTGGGCGGTGGAGCTTGATAGGAAGGTGGTGGAGCTTGGTAAGAAGGCGAGGGTGCTTGGTAATTCGGGGGTTGCTGATATGTGAGTGGAGGTGTGGATAGGTTTGGTATTTGAGTGGGATTTGTCTCTTTGTACAACCATCACGGCTCCCACGTCTCTTTTCTTAGACACACCACCGGACTGTAAAGCCTTATTAGTGGCTTGCAAGGCCTCAAAATTTTTAACCATACCGCTCTTGATACCCTCTTCAATCCGTTCATCCAATTTGATGATGTCGGAGAACTTGTGGTCCTCAACCATCATCAACCGTTCATAATACTGTGGGTCTTGAGCCCGAACAAAGAACTTGTTCATCTGCTCTTCCTCTAGAGCAGGTCTGACTTTAGCAGCTTCAGACCTCCGGCGAGTAGCATACTCGCGAAAGGTTTTTGTGGGTCTCTTCTTCAAGTTTTGGATGTAGAACAGATCTGGTGCATTCTCTGTGTTGAATCTAAACTTGTCCATAAAGTCGGTTGCCATACCTACCCAGTTTGACCATTTCTTGGGGTCTTGGGTGATGTACCAAGATAGTGCGTCTCCCTTCAAACTCCTCATGAATAGCTTCATGTGGATCCTTTCGTTCTTTCCTGCGCCAACCAATTTTTCATAGTAGGTCCTCAGATGGATCCTCGGATCACCAGTGCCGTTAAACATTTCGAACTTTGGAGGTTTTTACCCCTCGGGTAGTTCGACATCAGGTTGTATACAGAGATCTTCGTAATTCAAACCTTCAATTCCCTTGGTTCCTTCGACACCCTGAACTCGGCTGGTTAGTTTCTTAAGCTCCTCGGCCAAGTTCTTGATGAGTAAGTCCTTTCCATCAGACTCAGATGCCTGTGAGATAGGCGCAATGGAGTGGGTCACGGTTTCCACATAGATGGGATTGTTATAGGCGTGGAAATGGTCCTTTGTGGGATTATGAGGTTCTGGGAGTGGAGGCGGAGTGTTGTTGTGGCAAGTATTGCACTGTGATGGGAGAGTTTGATTCTTTGGGGGAGTGGCGTGATGATGAGGTGCGGGATGATTTTGTTGCCTTGGGATATTCTGTGGAGGTGTAGGGTTTTGAGCATTCAGAAAGTTGACGTCTGGGACGTTGAGGGAAAATGACAGGTTGGCCAGATTCCGGACCTGGTCGAGTTCTTCTTGAAACTTCAGCAATTTCTGTTCAAGTGGTGACATGTTCTCATGTAAGACCTGAATAACTCGGCCATCAGTGGCTTCTACTTGTTCAACCGTATTTTCTTTCCTGATTCCGCTGGATTCTGCCATCTTACTCTTGCCTTTGTTTCTGCCTTTAGGAGGACTAGGAGGAGGAGTATGCACAAACTAACCTTTGGGGGGAGGGGAATAATAAAGAGCAATAAACAAAAACAAAAGGGTAGCCAAGTCAGTGAGGATCATGAAAAATATTGCAGTATTTAAACACGTAATGCGGGAACGTAAAGCGTGTCCTAAGTTGGGAACCTCTTTGTGCCCGAGGTAGGCCTAGCGACAAATTGATTTGGAGAACTTAAATGCTAAATGCCTCATTTTATTGATAAGAAAAATAGACAAATCCCAAAATGACGCTAAATTAACGGAAGATAAAAGTCACTAATGGCCATCGGCCTTATTACATCAACAGAGAAAATAAAGCCATTCCTATCTACTTGGTCCCAGAAGGACCTTCCCCAGATTCGGTATTCCTGCTTCCCTCGAGCAGCTTTCCCAAGCCGCGAAGTCCCAACAACAAATAGGTTCTGGCTAGATATCCTCCTTCGGCTCCCTCAGCCTTTTGGCAAGTCTCGGTCCTTTTGCTAAATTTCTCCCCCAATTCAATTATGCCTTGTTCTAAGTATCCCAGTGATGTTTTATACGTCAATACCACACAAGAGGGGGTTATTTGTGTGGTGTCCAATTTTTCGAGTGTTGTCTTTATAGAAGAAACTGAATCTTCTTGGTGTTCCAACTTCTACTGGTGCAGAATAATAAATGCAGTAAAGTAAAAACACAAAGATTTTTACGTGCGTGGAAAACACCTGGCTCAAAAGGTGAAAAACCCACGACCTACTACTCAGTAGTATTTTCCCAAACTTTTCACAACAACTCTGAGCCAAACAGCATTTACAAAATAAACTCTTTTGTAAACCTAGGACTAACTCTAATCCCTTTGTAGCAATCTAGCCTCTAGCTAATTGCGACAACTTCAAGTTAACTCTAACTTGAACAGTATGTACCTATTACAATTTGCTTCTAGATAAAGCTGAAAGATACAATATTAAATCACCTACTACAACCAACTAGACTCAAAGACAAACAGATGGAACTGATTCTTCTAGATGGTCAGTAGCCTTTGTGTCGCAAAATGATTCTGCTTGCAAAATTGCTCTTGGTAATTTTGCCTTCAGCTTAGTTTCACTTCTGTGTTTGTGAAACTCCTCTTCAGTAGGAATGCTTCATCACTTTATAGAGCAGATGTTGAGATACATCGTTCAGTTCTGATGCAACTCTTCCTTGGTGGAAGAGTTCGTGTTTATCTCAACTTCCTCTTTTGTTTCACTCCTTGCTGAATTCGAACTCTAACCTCTTATCAATTTCAACCTTTTTCACTCCTTGCTGAATTCGAACTCTAACCTCTTATCAATTTGCAACCTTTTCGCTTTAGGATACAACCTCATAGTTTCTAGATAATTCACATCTCATGTTTATCTCCTATTCAAGGACTCTTCGCGTGCCAATGGGTCTTTTTCACTATGGTAGCCTGATTGACCTGGTTCAACTAGGTAGACATTTGTCAATCTTCAAAACCATGCAGTGACTTAGTTCAACACCCAGCCTCTTGTTGGTGCTGACGGCCATGTCCTTCCACTCCTCGATCAGTTTCTTGTTGGACTCATGTATCTTGTGATGATCATCCTCACATTCATGGATCCTTTTGCGCAGCTGGTTGAACTTAACTCGTGCTTCAGCCCTTTCATCTATAACCCTGTGACCTTGAACGAACCCTAGCTCGCTTTGACCACCCAGATCCTCTTCTAACCAACTAAGATAGAAAAGAGTACAACCGGCATGATACCTGTCTGGATCGATGGTGTCTTTCTTAAGCATAATCTTGCAGTGCCATAGGTGTTGAGCTTGGCACTTGTGAGGGTTATCATCATTCTGAAAGTCTGCTCGAAGATGGCTCATTTTCTCGACCCTAGGTATAACTTGCTTCCTACCCGCTTGCTTCATAACTGAGAGAGGGACGTAAGGGTATGTCCCCCTTACACGAATCAATATCAGGAAAGAAGCATCTCGGGATCGAATGATGAACTCGTCTTTCGGAAACCACTCAAACATCCATTGGATCTGTTCTTCAGTCAGGTTACCAAAGAGCTCAACCCATGCCTCAGCATTCTCAGGCTGAGCGAACATGTTGGGAATATAATTCATTTGCTTTAGGTGATGGAAAGCGATGTGGTCATCCCAAATCCTTCGATGAATGTCTTGTCGGTATTCGCCTCTTTGAAGATGTTCCATGATCCAGAGTTGAAGTAATAAATTGCAACCTTCGAAATGCCTCGCTCCTTGTTGACACATTTCCAGAGCCCGATATATGTCTGCAATGATCATGGGCACAATGCTGAAGTTTTGCCCATCTACCCCTTCCATTAAGGTTTTAGTCACCATGGCCATTCTGGTATGGATCCTCCCCTTCTTCATTGGGAACATGACCAGACCCAAAAATCAAACCATAAACACGAACACTCGACGATGGATGTGTCCCAGGGAAGTGATAGCAAACTAGTCATGGTTGGTACGGTAGGATTTGTTGTGGCCATACAGTTCGTACAAGTAGTCAAAAGGGATGTACGACTCCTTCAAGCATACCAGTTCTGCATTCTTCTTCATACCTATCATCTTAAGGAAACCCTTGCCTGTGCGGTTCTCAGGCATCAACAACCCCAAAGTGTCCCATACCAAGTTAGCCAGTCCTCTTATCTCTTCTATTAAAGGTGTTATTTCAATGTTCCCAAAGCGGAACACGGACCTCTTGCAATCCCAAAACAAAGTAGCAGCCTCTATCATCATTTTGTTAGGTTGGATTTCTAGGAGATATGGTAAGTTGCCCAAGTGTTTTCTGGCGATAGCTTTGTCACTAGAATTTAGGTCCTCCCACCAACTCAGCAGCCTTGGGTGGATATTGGAGACCATGCCGAATCTGGGGACTTTGTGCCTCATTTTCTGCAAAGCAAATAAGGTTAGGCCCTTACCCCCACCAGACTCGACTATTTAACATCAATAATTAGTAGGAAGCATTCAGTTCTCCTAATAAATGCATAGAACATGAGGGCGTTCGTTTGGGTTTAGGGAAACCCGGTGACTTTGGATAAGGCTATCTTAAAAGCTATTGTGTGGACGACACTTTAGCTTGACTAGGTTTGACCGTGATGCATGCAACAATACAACAGAGTAAGGTTTCTATGGGGTTTTAGACTGGTACCCTTGAGCGGACAACTCAAGGGGGAAGGCACGGAACCGTCGACTACACCGCTGATCGACTAGTTTTATCGCAAATAAGCCTTTCTGAATTTATGGGGTAATAATATAGTAAGAGCGCAACCACTCATTAACCGTTGCTATAGTATTTTGTTTGGCACGAGTGGAGTATGAATGTTGAGCATGATTATGCAATAATAAGCATTAAAACAAATTGTCATGTATTTGCACGTTAAGGAAAGCGGTAAATACAACAGTTATAATTTAAAGCGGTCACAAAGGAAAACAAAGAAACATGACAATTTTGTTTTTGGGAAAAAGTAAATACTTGGAAGAAATAAACAATTAGTTACACGTAGAAGGGAAGAGGAAAGGGTGCAAGTATTAAACAAAATAAAGGTACAAATTCACAAAACAATTTGAAATGGTAAAAGCCTATAACCCCCGGCAGAGTCGCCATGCTGTCGCGCCCCCCTTTCCCCCTTTCGCCATCTAACGATTTTAACGGTGCGTTAGGGCACCTAAGGGGTCTTATTTACAACTAAGTTGCTAACCAGAGATTAGGTAAGGGATTGAAATTATCCCAAGGGGAAGGTGTCAGGCACCCCTCAGGATCTACAAATGTGGTTCCCGGCCAACTAGTTTTCGTGAATTTGTACAATTATCAAATAACAAGTAAATGGCTCAAGTAAGAGGGGATTTCAAATATTAAGCCAGCAAGTGTTAAAGTTATCAAGTTTTGAAAGGAACTATAACATTTAAAGGAAAGACATCCTAGGTTTAATATAATATGGATCACATCAATGCAATACCCGATAGACACTCCTCGAAGAGGGGTTACACGTGGTATTAGCGCATCGGTCATCATATACATATGCTACCCTTTCCCACCCCGTAGAGGTAATTAAAGCTCGTGTTTAGTCACGAACTCTATTGCATGCTATTACCCTTCCCATCCTATCATTCCCGGAGGAGATTAGGACTACTATCCTAAAGGGAGGTACTAGGCTGATCCTCAGGTTTAAAGGTAAAGATTCTAGAGCGACAAACAAGAACACTTAGGACTGCAAATAAATGGAAAGCACATAAAGCATATATGAGGCCCAAATATTGCTCCGCAGATTATGCATATAATTAGCACGACTCAAACACATGTAAGGGCAGTATTAATTTCAGAACCCTAAGCATGATATCTAGGTGGATCCAAAATGCAATAGAGAAGCAAATTTGTTGTATAATTCAGAGAGAGAATCTTAATCAGTTTTGCCTGCTGATTTTAAACCCGTTGATAGTTAAGCAGCACATATAAAGAAATATGTTTCAATTTTTTAAAAAATTTAACACCTAAGGCTTGCCTAGGCGTATCAGTTATTAGAGTTGCTTAGAGAAAATTGTTTATATCTAAGTATGTTGTTCTAGATGTTCAGATTTCAGAAAAATATTACCAAAACTGTGTGCGTATGTTTTTATCAGTAATTAAGCTAGGGATATCTAAGCGGATACGAATGCAACCCTAAAGGCATGATATCTAATGCACAGAAAACACAAAGTGATGTACATGAAGGATCTAAACAGGATATGCATAAATGTTTCAGTGTTTGAACATGCTTTCAAAAATATGTAGAAGATGTGAAAAGGACTTATTTATTAGCGTTGTATTTATCCTAAGGCAGGATATCTAAGTGTGCGTATTGCATTGCAGTTTCAGGAAATAACTTGCTTATCAGTTTGTTAGGCCTAATACATGATCTCTAGGTGTACATGGCAGTGTAAGTACCAATTATTAGAACGTTTTAACACATGATTTTCTAAGTGATATGAGGATGAATATGCTGAAACAGTGTACATAGAACTAAAGAACATGATTTCTAATGCATGGATATGAACCTACACATGATTTCTATTGCGCAGACAAGAAATAAAATCCTAAAACATGATTTCTACCCTTTATAATAGCTAAACATGCATAGTTATCCCCTCTCATTTTTCACTATCCAAACCCCATAAGTTGTTTACAAATTATTACAAGCCAGGAATTATTAATTACATAACAAAGTAGAAAATAAGAAGTTATTCTATAGGGAGCCCTCAATAGGCCCAAATCCTCCTAACCTCACATCCTTTGGTGTTTCATAGCCTTTCATAGTCCGGGTGTGTCAAAGTTCCCTAAGGACCTCAAGGGCTCCCGGGCAATGCTCACACCCAGACTTGGTAACCAGGAATTAAACATGTGCAGTGTGGAAGTACCAACCTCAGTGTGTCAGAGTTCAGAGGGAACTCAAGGGGTTCCCAAAGCAGTGCTCACACTGAGAGGGTGGAACTTAAGGATTTAGGAATAAAGTGAAGTGCAAGAGATGAGTTTGAAATGGTTTTTGACAGGAAAAAGTATTGAAAGAGATTTAGTTAAAACATCTCACAAACCAGAGAGTCTATTGGATAAAACAGCTTTTGAAAAGAGAGTAGAGTAATAAGCAACAGTCCAAACACAACACCAAAAAATGGGTTCATACACAGCCAAAGCACACAGAACCAAGGCAGGTTCAGCAACCACAAACAAGGATAATGGGGTTTGGGGACACATAAGGTACATGGGAAAACATATAGTTGTAGGAACACTTAAGTACAGAATCAGCCATATGCTAAAAGGGGAATTAAGGAACTTCAGAATTAACACAGGATCAGGTCACTCAAGGTACAAGTTGCCTTGTCGAAGATAGGTTCATACCAAATCAGTTAAACACTCCAGGGAACAAGGTTGCAATAAGACATTCTTATAGAAAAGGGGATAACATTTCATGAGCATGCTGATTTTAGGGGAAGGGGACATATTCAGAAGCATACAAGTAAAGGAGCAAGGTAGACATATTAATGACAAGTTGAACAGCAAAACCATAAGTAAAAACATACTAGAAACAGGATGAACTGAAGTAAATAAAGTACCATATTGTTTTTGGAACTTTAAATTGAAATTAGGACATACCAGTATGGAAGAGAGAAAACACATAGTAGAGAATAAGCAAACATCATGACTAGTCTTGGCTTTCAGCCGACTAGTGGCAACAAACAGTCAACAAGAACAATAGAAGGTATATGTGTGAGCAAGAGAGAATAGAACAAAGTCTGTCTTTTTTTTCCCCGTCCTTAATCAATGCATGGACAAAGTATATATATAGTTGGAACTAGGTAAAAAGAATAAGGCAAAGAAATCAGACTGCCCATTAATTATGGGACTCAGGGAATCAATTAACTGTTAAGTATTCCTAGAATTAAGGGAATTATTCAAACGGTGAGTGACAAATAAGGAAAGAAGGTAAAACATTGTTCATGACAAGCAATTAAGTATCCCATAATTGAAGGTTGAACTCAAACGGATAGTAGGTAAGCATAATTAAGGAAAGTTACCATACATAGGACATGTAAGAAAATAATTTCAGACCAAATCAAGCAAGAAATTGAGACTAGGTTCGGAAAAATATCAATTAAGGAAGCAATATCAATCATAGTAACAAATCAAGGTAAGAAAACAAGTTAGAGGTTATAAATCAGAAGAATATCTCATGAGAGATCAGCAGGACTTTTCGAATCATAGTGAATCAGAGATTCAAACAACCAGTGAATAGAGATTCTTATGTATAGCAGGAATGACCACATTATAAGAAAAGCTATAAGTCAACAATTGCGTGACAAATAACACAGAATCAAGGACCCGAGCAAGAATAATATTAATTGAAGAGAATCAACATGAAACAACACGGTTGTTAAGCAAGAACACAGAAACCCTAGTGTATGAAATTAGGAATCATGTGAGTCAGGGCGGCAAGAAGAACCAAAGACAAACGACATAGGGTAAAAATCGATAAAACATAAGCACATATGCAAACACATAGGCAAACCAGTAGTTTTCATAGTTTTAGGTCTAAAAATTAGGGTTTCACACAGATACTAGTACGAATCAACAGAGTAGACATGATACACACAAAAGAGACGAAGAGTCATAAACCCTATTAGGAAAAACAGAGTAATATCACCAGAAATTCAAGCTATTCGTGACAATCAAGCACATATACTGACCAAACCACAAAGAAAAGGTTTCAATAATGGAAAATGTGAGGGAAAATAATGAGATAGTGTTAAAAATCGACAAAGAAAACCATTTTGAAAAAGGGTTTCGGAACCCTAGTTAAAAGTGAAGAACCGCTTAGGAAAACATAATAACTCGTAATATGCATAGATCTATTGTAGATCTAAAATAATCAGAGGTTTCAAACATTAGGGTTCCAAAGAAAACCTCAGAGAAGATAAGAAGAACCCCAAATGTCACTGGCTCAGCGTCAAAGGTCACAGATCTCACTCGACATCAAGCCTTGTAGGTCTGAGGCAAGCAGGAACACCATGGGTGTGAGTAGATGGGTCATCTCCCTTCGAGGGCCTTAGGGATAACATTACCGGTCATAAGGGAACCATAGGAGGCAGAGGGTGAGGAATCCATGGTCTCCGGTGGAGGAGGTCGCCGGAGAAGATGAAGGGACTCGTCCGAGAAGGGAAGAGACAGAAGTCTCTAGAAGAGACTAGAGATAGAGAGAGAGAGAGAGAGTAGAGAGATGAGAGACAGTGAGAAATGAGAAGGGTCAGGGGGGTTAGGTGAGTTTAATTATGGTAATGAGGATATGGGCCGTTGATCTAGTTTGATCAATGGCTCAGATTGATTTGGGTTGGGCCGGGTAGGATAATTGGGTTAGAAGGTTGGGTATTGGGTTGAAAGTAAGAGAAATTAAAAGTTGCTAGATTTTAAATACCCATAAAAATAAAATAAAATAGTTAATAAAATAGCTAATAATTATATAAAATAAAATTAATGCTAAGTAAGTGAAATTTAAGGTAACTGATTAATATAAAAATATAAAACGACTAATTTTGGAATTAAAATAGCATAAGTGCACAATTAGGCCATAGTTGCAAAATTAGTGTAATTATAA
This sequence comes from Nicotiana undulata, assembly GCA_005239495.1. Lineage (NCBI taxonomy): Eukaryota > Viridiplantae > Streptophyta > Magnoliopsida > Solanales > Solanaceae > Nicotiana > Nicotiana undulata. Next base: position 13,174 of record ML297342.1, read on the forward strand.
CTAAATAATGCCTAATCAGTAATTTGTGAAATAATTAAATACTAATAGGATCAAAAATGATGTAATGAGCTGGGAAGCATTTTAGAATTATTTATAATACAACTTATGAATAATTATTGAATATAAAGTACTAAAGAAATAGGAAAATAAATTGATAAAAATATGAAAAATTATGGGAAAATACCATTAATTATGAAAAATGATTTTTAATGCAATATGCAAGTTTGAAAATAATTTTGAGGAAAAATTGGGTATCAACACATCTCACTAGTAGTATTCATACATTGTAGTATTTATTTCTAGACAGTTGTATTTAGAAGTTGTAGGAGATTCGTAGAGCTTATGACTTGTACTACCGATTTTGGAAAACATTGTAAATTTCATCAAAATTTCTATTATTGAGACTGTTAAAGTTCTTTTATTATTGTTATTGTGGTTAAATGATAGGCTTACCTAGTCCCTAAGACTAGGTGCCATCACAATACCCAACAGAGGGAAATTGGGTCGTGACAAGTTGGTATCAGAGCTCTAGGTTCATAGGTGCTACGAGTCATAAGAGAGTTTAGTAGAGTCTTGCGGATCGGTATGGAGACGTCTGTACTTATCTTCGAGAGGCTACGGAACTATTAGGACAATTTCACTTCCTTCATTCCTATCGTGCGAATTTATTGATCTTGAAGTTTGAAATTATCGATCCATTCTCTCACCAATGGTGAGAACACGAGCTGCGGTTCCTGATAATGTTACCCCAACGCAAACGTCACAATGGTCAGAGACAGAGGCCGACGAGGAGCACGTGCCGCAGTTAAGATGCCTACCAGAGCAGCCGTTGCGGAGCCGCAACAGTTCCAGTAGGGGACAGGTACTGGGGGTGCCTGTTGCTACCCCGGACTTCACGAGGCCTGGGCATAGTTTTTGAGTATAATTGGTACATTAACTCAGGCAGGGTTGATTCTAGTGCACCAGTTGCTTCACAGATCATGGGAGGAGTTCAGAATCCCACCGTCTACACTCCAGAGCACCGAGATCATATTGGTCAGGTACCAGTTGTCAGGACCACACGACATGTGGTTTCAGTTCAGCCGTGGTTAGGGTAGCAGCATCGGAGGAAGAATACCCTGGACTTGAGAGGTACTGGAAGTACCACCCTCCTATCATTCAATGGATTGGCAACATATGGTACCAGGGTCTCCTGGAGGAGTGTCATTATATTCTTCGTACTTCGGGCATCGTGGGGACGAGCGGGATTGCTTTTGTCACGTCTCAGGTTCAGAGTAGTAGGTTGATCAGTGGTGGCAGCATAGGAGAAGTCTGGCCAAAGCCGATCAATTCAGATGCAGTCAAACGCTACTATGTGTAATTCTTTATGTTTTTATCAACAATGTAAATTGAACTACGCCTGACCTAATTCCCGTTTAAGAGGGGATACGTAGGCAGCCATATGGGTTCGGTCACAATTCAATAAAAATCTCATTTCCCCACACAATTGAATACTGCGGCATAATTTACCCTCAAAATTCTAAAGCAAATTCAGCCGATTGCCGCACGAGCATCAGTCAGAAGTATTCACCTATCAAACTGGGGCAGAATTTTGAGGAGGACCCTCAAAATTCCGTAGCAGGAGAGGTTGCAATGTCTCGAACCGTATCACGGTCGTCGGTTCATCTAAAACTATTTTAGATTATATGCTTATATCATACTTTACAAAATCATGCATACTTATTTTTGAAACAGCTTGTTTAGCAAACGCTACCCCAACGATCGCCAACCCTGCACCGCGTTCGCATATGCCCCCTTTTTCCTCTTATGTGATTGCAATGTATCCCACGCGATCGCACAATACTATTTTGGCAGTGACCCTTTCTTCTTCTATGCGATCACATTAATTGTCCCGTGATCGCATTTAACAAAAAATGTCTGGACAGAACAATTATAATCTCAAAATCGGGGTTTTACCATTTTAAACATATTTTGACTTCTAGAGCTCGGCTCTTGGCAATGTTTGAAGGGGTTTTCACACAAATCGAATGGGTAAGTGTTCTTTCACAAGAATTAAATATATTCCATGAATTAGTACTTATTGTTATCATCTAATTTGTGTTTTGGGTTAGGAAAATTGTGGGTTTTGAAAGAAAACTTCTACAATGAAAATTCATGATTTGAATGACCAAATGCTATCAGAATTGGGTAAATTTAGTATGGGTGAACTCGTATCGGATTGGGTAATCGGAATTTGTAAGATTTTTTGGGTTCCGAGGTGCGGGCCCGGGGATCGACTTTTGGGTCGATTTTTATAATTTTGTAAAGATTGAAACTTTATTGTTCGGAATAGTTCCTTATACATGTTATGTGTATTTTGAAGTTGTTTTAGTTGATTTTGAGTTGGTCGGAGGTCTTTTCGCACGAGAAGTCAATAGGGTTGTCGTCTTTGAGGTAAGTATCTTGCCTAACCTTGTGTGGGAGAACTACCCCTTAGGATTGAGTCTTCTTTGTTGATTGTAGTCCGTGTATAAGAGGTGACGAGTGCGTACTCGGACTTATTTGCTAATAGATTGGCCTTTTAGGATTCGTAGGTTCTTATGTTACTTGTATATGAGTTGTAATTGTTACATTTGAATCCTTGGTTGTTAATTTCATCCTTTCCTGATTAAATTAGAATTACTTGCTTTTGGATTCCTTAGTTAACTATTTGATCTTAATTGATTTAACTGAATATTTTACCGCTCTTATCTTCATGCTATATTTGCTTCCTAAAACTGCCAAATTGACTATATTAGTGTTATCTAGCTTTATAGTTGTTTAACCATAGTTAGAACATCCGTTCGTTGGTGTCAAGCATGCCCGTGAGTCTTACATTGTGATTTATATGATTTTTCCCTTATGTGCTACTTGTGTCTAGTTGATAAATATTTATGTTGTTGATGTTTTCTTAATGTTTCCTATTACTGGGCCTTTGTTTGAGCTGAGTTTTATTCCGTAAAGTTAATTATTTAGGCGAGATTGGTTATAGTTTTTTCCCTTGCCGGGATGAAGTTATTTTCATTGTTGACTCCCTTGCCGGGATGGTATGATTTCTATTATTGTTTATGTTGTTAATCATATTGTTTGCGTTGTTGACTCCCTTGTCGGGATATTGTGATTTATGGTTCTTATTGTTGATTTCCCTTGTTAAATCGTTGTTTATGTTATGTTAGCACGAGGAGACATTTTGTGCCATGTTTATGTTATTTTAGCACGTGGGGACATTCTGTTCCCTGTTTATGTTATTTTAGCACGAGGGGACATTCCGTGCCATGTTTATGTTATGTTAGCACGAGGAGACATTCCGTGCCATGTTTATGTTATGTTAGCACGAGGGGACATTCTGTGCCATGTTTATGTTATGTTAGCACGAGGGGACATTCTGTGCCATGCTTATGTTATTTTAGCACGAGGGAACATGTCATTCCGTTTCTATTTATTTATTGTGAGGATGAGAGTAAAAGCACGAAGGGTGTTGTCGTGCACTTGTCTTTGCATTATATTTCCGTGTTCTTGTTTGATATTTACTGCATTTGTTTATGAGTTAATATTCCGTTGTTTAATTTCGGATATTCATATTGATCCCTTACTACATTCATTGACAAGACTTGATGTTCCTCCTGTACCGCATGACAATTTTGAGTTACGGACTGAGTTCCGAAAGATTTACCTTGTGGAGATTATGATTACGAGATTTTACTAAAAAGCATTATTGGAAAAGTAATGGTTTCGAAATGATTATATCTGAAGGACTTTTACATCGAAGGTATATTTGAAAAACACTAAACTGGCATAAAATGATATTTGGAAGTCTTTTATTGGGAAAACATCTTTGGAAGTTTCGTATTTTGAAAGAAACTATGTTTTACGTAATTCTCTCTATTAAACATGCTTATATATATTTTTGAAGAAAGTATGTTTTCAAAGGAAATATTTCTATACAAAAATAATTTTATTTGCAAAGTTTTTCATATGAACTGTTGTTTAAAGGGTTTCCACCAGTTTATGGATTTTAATGGCTAAGGCTCGATGTGAACAAACAGACGTAGAGTGGAGTTGTTGGGTTCTATATTGCATTGTATTTTCTTCCGATTTGGCTTGTTTGTTGTCCATCTTGCTGTGTATTTTATGATGTTTCGTGGTTATTTTTCTGTAATTTTCTTCCGCATTATATTGTCATTGTTGTAAATTATTCTGTGAATTCTAGATAGATGTAGTGTTCAATTACTTCTTTATTCGTGTCAGTTATTTTGTAGACCAGTGGTGTCTTGACTAGTCCTCGTCACTACTCTACCGAGGTTAGTCTTGATACTTACTGGGCACCGATGTGGTGTGCTCATGCTATACTTCTGTGCATTTTTGTTGCACAGATCCATGTATTGATTATTAGTGGCTGCATGGACCATGGATGGGGAGACTCAAGGTAACCTGTTGCTGCGTTCATAGGCTCCAGAGTCACAATCTCACTAGTAGTATTCATACACTGTAGTATTTATTTCTAGCAGTTGTATTTAGAAGTTGTAAGAGATTTGTAGAGCTTATGACTTGTACTACCGGTTTTGGAAAACATTGTAAATTTCGTTAAAATTTCTATTATTGAGACTGTTAAAGTTCTTTTATTATTGTTATTGTGGTTAAATGATAGGCTTACCTAGTCCCTAAGACTAGGTTCCATCACGATACCCAACGGAGGGAAATAGGGTCGTGACACTATTGTGGTAGATCATGTGTACCGTTCATGCGTAGTAGTCATTAAGGGTCTTGAAACTAGTGTAGACCTTTTTCTTCTTGACATGGTCGATTTTGATGTTATATTGGGCATGGATTGGTTGTCACTTTAGCCTTGCCAGGGTTGCCTCGATTAGAGTGGAAATGTACTCCTGGTCATTCTCCCAGCAAAGTGATTTCTTATGCCAAGGCTCATCGCATGGTTGAAAAGGGGTGTTTGGCTTATTTAGCTCATATTCGTGAATCTGAGGCTAAGGTTCCTTCTATAGACTCGGTGCCTATTGTTTGTGAGTTTCCCGAGGAGTTTCCTGAAGACCTACCGGGGATATCACCTGACAGGGATATTGATTTTTGTACTGATATGGCTCCGGGCACTCAACCCATTTCCATTCCCCCATATCAGATGGCCCCACCAGAATTGAAAGAGAAGTTGCAAGAATTGCTTGATAAGGGTTTTATTAGACCTAGTGTCTCGCCATGGGGTGCACCGATTTTGTTTGTAAAGAAGAAATATGGGTCGATTAGGATGTGTATAGACTACCGACAGTTGAATAAAGTTACTATCAAGAATAATTATCCATTGCCAAGGATTGATGATTTATTTGATCAACTTCAAGGTGCCAGTGTGTTTTCGAAAATTGATCTGAGATTTGGTTACCATCAATTGAAGATTAGAGCGTCCGATGTTCCTAAGACAACCTTTCGGACAAGGTATGGGCACTATGATTTTATGGTGATGTCCTTAGGTTTGACTAATGCTCCAACAACCTTTATGGACTTGATGAATCGGGTTTTCAATCCTCATCTAGATTCCTTTGTAATTGTATTCATTGATGATATTCTAATATACTCCCGCAACCGAGAGGTGCATGAACAACACCTCCGTATAGCACTCCAGACTTTGAAGGATAATCGGTTGTATGCCATGTTTTCAAAATGTGAGTTTTGGTTAGATTTAGTAGCTTTCTTGGGTCATATTTGTATCAGTAGAGGGTATCTGGATAGATCCTAAGAAGATAGAGGCAGTCAAGAACCGGCCTAGACCCACCACAACCACAAAAATCAGAAGCTTCTTGGGATTCCGTCACGACCCGAAATCCCACCTACAGGTCGTGGTGGCATATAACGTTGCACCCGCTAGACAAGCCAATGTTTTGAATAAACAAACCCATTAACATCTAAAATGAACAAGATAATTACGACAACTGCGACTAACAATATGAAAGTTAACTGATTTCAAATTATATAACAAGCTCCGAAACAGATCTCGTAAATATAACCCAGAACTGGTGTCACATACTCACGAACTGTCTATGAGATTACTAAATACAATGGTCTGAAAATAAGTACGTATGACTTTCTTTGAAACTATAGAATAAGACATAACTGAAAGAGAAAGGTATAAGGTGACGCCAAGGTCCACGAACGTCTGCGGGTCTACCTCGATGTCTCCTGAGTGGACTGAAGGAATGCTCCCTCCGTCAGTATCCACTGGGTCCGGCTGCGTAGTCTGCACAACATAAAGAAGTGCAGGTGTAGCATCAGTACAACCGACCCCATGTACTGAGTAAGTGCCGAGCCTAACCTCGGCGAAGTAGTGACGAGGCTAGGACCGACAACAATATACATACCTGTGCAATTCTATATAATAACAGGAAAATATCGATGGAAATAAACAAGTAAATACATATACGGGGAGAACATGCTGGGGATAAAAGGGAAAACAAATACTAGCATAGTAGAACAGGGCAACAACTGAAATGTAAAAGTAAAAGCAGGAATTTAATGTCTCAGCATAGATAATGAACAACAAAAGGCACGGCATGTCCCCTCGTGCATAATCTCACAATCACTCGGCACGGAATGTCCCCTCGTGCAATAAATAATAAATAATCGGCACGGCATGTCCCCTCGTGCGATAAATAATAAACACTCAGCACGACATGTCCCCTCGTACAATAAATAATAAACAATCGGCACGGCATGTCCCCTCGTGCGATAAATAATATAAAAACAACAATATAATGTGAAATCTAACAATAAGAAATCTCAAGTGTACAAAAATACTCAATAAAATTCTATCGTCCCGGCAAGGGACTCATCTATAACCAAACTCACTGAGAAGTGCAATTTCAACAGTAAGAGCCTCAACTGAACAATTAATCAATAATTTCCCACGTCATGAAACAACATCAACGTATCACTTCTATATCACCAATTACTCATAGTACCGAGAATATTAAGAACACGGTATGATTCATCACAATTGACCCACGGGCATGCTTGAACACAACATATAGGTAATCGTCACCTAACATATACGTTGGACATGAATTACACATAGCAATAAGACTCTATACCTATTCCCTCAAGCTAAGGTTAGGCCAAACACTTACCTCGGCTCCAAAAATGCAATTCAAGCCTCAATCACAACCTTGCCTCTCGAATCCAACTCTGAAACAATAATATCTAGACATAATTGACTTAATAACATCAATAATTATTCAATAACTCAACACCAAAGCCTACTTATACATTTTCTATCATTCTTCCGAAAATACCAAAATCCGTCCCCGGGCCCGCTTGGTCCAAACTCGAGGTTCAGACCAAAACCCGATAACCCATTCCCCCACGAGCCCGAATATACAATTTGTTTTGAAATCCGACCCCAAAATGAGGTTGAATTCCCCAAAAATTCCATAAGCCTAACTCTACCCAAAAACCCCTAATTTCTACCTCGATTTCATAATTTAAGACCTAGATTCTAGGGTTTGATGAAGGAAAAATGGAAGAAATTAGTGTTAGAATCACTTACCCAAATGGTTATGGAGGAGAACTATCTTAGGAATCGCCTATGGGGTCTTGGAGAAGAAGACGTTGGTGAAATATGAAAAATCCCGTGTAAGTATTCTATTTTTGGGGTTAAAAAAATAACTGGGCAAAAATGCCCTATGCGATTGCGGAGAAGGGTTTGCAATCGCATAGGGGTCTGGGTCTTGGTCAATGCGATCGTGAGATGATGGTTGCGGTCGCGGAAGTCTACTGGCTTGAGCTCTGCGATCGCAGGGGGTAATTACCCGGCTCCCACCCAGATCACCTACACCCTATGCGATCGCGGAAGGATATATACCATCGCATAGGGTCACAGTACCCTCCACCATTCACTTCTCTATGCGATCGCGACCTTACCTATGCGATCGCATAGAGTAATTTCCCTGACACCACATACAACACCCTTTACACCAGATTTTTCTAACTTTTTGCACTCCGATGCCTACCCGAAACTCACCCGAGCCCTCGGGGCTCAAAACCAATTACACACACAACCTCACAAACATCCTACCGACTTATTCAAATAATTAAACCACCAAAATACATCAAAAACAATGAATTAAACTCCAAAATCTATAGAATTTTCTCAAACTTCATAAATTTCTAAATTTCCCATTTTTTATCCGAAACACGTCAAACCAAGTCCGTTTCTTACCAAATTTTACAGATAACTCATATAATATTTATTGAACCTGTTCCGATCTCCGAAACCATAATACGGGCCCAGTAACACGGGTTTCGCATCAAAGTTCATTTTCAAAACACAGTTTTAGTCAAATTTACACAGGATGACCTTTTGGGTCATCACAGTTTCGCAGGCTATTACCGTCATTTTGTAGAGGGGTTCTCATCTATAGCAACCCCAATTACCAAATTGACTCATAAAGGTGCTCCATTCAAATTGTCGGACGAGTGCGAGGCGAGATTTCAGAAGCTCAAGACAGCCTTGACGTCAGCACCAGTGTTGGTGTTACCATCAGGTTCAGGTTCCTTCACAGTTTATTGTGATGCTTCCCGAGTTGGACTTGGAGAAGTATTGATGCAGGATGGCAGGGTGATTGCATATGCGTCTCAACAGTTGAAAGTCCATGAGAAGAATTATCATGTTCATGACTTAGAGTTAACAGCCATTGTCCATGCATTAAAGATTTGGAGGCACTATCTCTATGGTGTGCTTTGTGATGTTTTCACTGACCATTGTCGTCTCCGGTACTTGTTCAAGCAAAAGGATCTTAATTTGAGACAGAGGAGATGGTTAGAGTTATTGAAGGATTATGATGTCACTATATTATATCATCCCGGGAAGGCCAATGTGGTGGCCGATGAACTTAGTAGTAAGTCGGTGAGTATGGGCAGCCTTGCATTTATTCCAGTCAGTAAGAGACCGTTGGCTTCGAATATTTAGACTTTGGCTAATCAGTTTGTCAGGTTGGGTATTCACCCGGCAGTGTTTTAGCCTGTACAGTCGCTCGGTCTTCTTTAATTGAGCATATCAGAGAGCAACAGGATGATGACCCATATTTTATGGTTCATAGGGACACAGTTCGGCATGGTAGTGCCAAGAAGGTTATAGTTGGAGATGACGGTGTCTTGAGGATGCAGGGCCGTATATGTGTACCTAATAATGATGGCCTTCGTGAGTTGATTCTTGAGAAAGCTCACAGTTCTAAGTTTTCTATTCACCCAGGTGCAACCAAAATGTACCAGAACTTGAGGCAGCATTATTGGTGGAGAGGGATGAAAAAAGGACATTGTTGCTTATGTGGCTCGTTGTTTGAATTGCCAACAGGTGAAATATGAGCATCAACGACTCGGTGGTTTGCTTCAGCAGATAGAGATTCCTGAGTGAAAGTGGGAACGTATCAATATGGACTTCGTTGTTGGACTCCCACAGACTCACATAAAATTCGACGCAGTTTGGGTTATTGTGGATAGGCTGACTAAATCAGCACATTTCATTCCAGTGGCAAGTACTTATACTTCAGAGCGGTTGGCTGAAATATATATTCGGGAGATTGTTCGCCTTCACGGTGTGCCCGTGTCTATCATTTCTGATCGGGGTACGCAGTTTACCTCGCACTTTTGGAGGGAAATTCAGCGTGAGCTAGGTACCCGAGTTGAGTTGAGCAAAACATTCTATCCTCAGACGGACGGGCAGTCCGAGCGTACTATTCAGATTTTGGAGGATATGCTCCACGCATGTGTTATTGACTTTGGAGGTTCTTGGTATCAATTCTTGCTGTTAGCAGAGTTTGCCTATAATAATAGTTATCAATCGAGCATTCAGATGGCTCCCTATAAGGCATTATATGGTAGACGATTTAGATCGCCAGTTGGGTGATTTGAGCCTGCAGAAGCTCGGTTATTAGTTACCGATGTAGTTCAAGAGTCCTTAGATAAGGTCAAGATTATACAGGAGTAACTTCGTGCAGCTCAGTCTAGGCAAAAGAGTTATGCCGATCGTAAAGTTCGAGATGTGGCATTCATAGTTGGAGAGAGAGTAATACTTCGGGTATCACCCATGAAGGGTGTTATGAGATTTGGAAAGAAGGGTAAGTTGAGCCCTAGGTATATCGGGCAATTTGAGATTCTTGAGACAGTAGGGGAGATAGCTTACAGACTTGCATTACCTCCAGGGTTATCCTCAGTTCATCCAATATTCCATGTGTCTATGCTCCGGAAATATCATGGCGACCCGTCCCACGTGTTAGACTTCTGTTCTATCCAACTGGACAACGGTTTTACTTATGAGGAATAGCCAATAGCCATTTAAGACCGACAAGTTTGTCAGTTGAGATCAAAGAGTTATCCTTCAGTTCGAGTGCATTGGAAAGGTCATCCCGTTTAGGCAACTACTTGGGAGTCCGAGTTGGACATGTAGAGTAAATATCCACACTTGTCTGCCAATTCAAGTAATTTTCTATGTCCGTTCGAGGACGAACGTTTATTTTAGAGGTGGAGATTGTGATGATCCAAGGGGTCATTTTATGAATTAAGATCTAATTCTAGGCTTATTAGCCATAAAAAGACTAATTTTAATTACCTCGATTTGCGTGCGCAGTTCGGGCGTGAAACCGGAAAGCTTTTAGGTAAAAATATGAGAAATAGTAATTTCTCGAGTTAAAATTTGGTTCTAGCTGACTTTGGTCAAACGTTTTTGGTAAACGGATCCGGATCTGTGTTCCAATGATCTCGGGAGGTCCACAGTAAAAGGGACTTGAGTGTATGCCCGGGATTGAATTCCGAGGTCCCTAGCTTAAAAAATAATTTTTGAAGAAAATTGTTCTGCTGGTTATTTCAATAAATAAAGAAATGAAATAATACGTGTAATTGATGATATCCGGCCCGTATTTGGTTCCGGAGCCCGGAACAAGTTTGCCATGATATTTAAGTCATATCTGTGAAATTTTATGAGAATCGGAGTTGATTTGATGTAATTCGAACATCTGGTTGAAAAGTTAGAAATTTGAGATGTGAGAAAATCTTGAGTTTTTAGGTTAAATTTGTAGATATTGATGTTATTTTGATGATTTGATCGCACAACTGAGAATCTGGTGTTGCAGTCCTCTGATCTCGCAATTGCGAGATCAGGCTTCGCATTTGCGAAGTCCTAGGCTAGCCTCAGATTTTGCAAATGCGTGATTCTGGGTCGCAATTGCGGGATGCCACTTCGTCGCAAATGCGACATTTTTATCGCATTTGCGATAAACCCCGAAAATCAAAGGGTTCGCAAATGTGAACCCCAGTTCGCAAATGCGAGATCCGCACCCTGTTAAATCAGAATTTAGACAGGTTTTTCACTTCTTTTTAAATTCTCTCAAACCCTAAACCACTGTAGGCGATTTTCCAAAGACCCAAACTTCTCCAAACCATTGGTAAGTGATCTCCAACTAATTCTTTTCAATCCTTAACAACTTTTAACAAGATTACAACCAAAATTCTAGAGTTTTCATGGTAAAAATTGGGGTTTTGGGTAGAACTTAGGAATTTCAAAATTTGGGGAATTAGACCTCGAATTGAGGTCCGATTCCAAAACCAATTGCATATCCGACCTCGGGGGAGATTGGGTAAATGAGTTTTGGTCCGAACCACGAGTTTAGACCAAGCGGGTTCAGGGTCGATTTTTGTATTTTGGTAAGAAAACATAGGAAAGCCATAGTTTTTCAATAAAGTTTATTCCTTTAGGCTATAATTGATGACATTGAACCAATTGTGATTAGATTCGAGTGGATTAGGAGCAAATTCTAAAGGAAAGGCAGTGCTAAAGCAGTTATTTGCTTGTGAGATCGAGGTAAGTGCTTGGTTTAACCTTGACTTAAGGGAATTGGAATCCTCAACTTGATTGTTATGTGAATTTGTATGTGTGTGGTATATAGGTGAGGTGACGAGTACCTATGCACTACCAAGTTGTCTGTTCAACATGATCCCTTACCCATTTTCAATTATTTGTTTCCTAGCTTAATTGTTTTATGATCATTGAGGTTTACATGCCTATTAGGTTTCATTAAATTATTGTTAAGTATTGTCTCGAGTATTTTAGAAGTGTTGGTTGTTCCCTTGATTTTTGTTATGATACATAAAGTTTGAGCTGGATGACAATGTTACGATATTTGCATAATGTTCCAGTTGGTTTCATTATGAAACGATATTTGATAAAGTTTATGAGTAGTACCGTTTCTGTTACAATTGTTGAGACAAAAATGTTGTGAAAGGATTGACCTGACTTGTGAAAATTTTTATAAATAAAATGAGATGATATGTCTGGTGAGAGCGGGTTGCACGCCGCAACAAAGAGTTATAAGGGTGGACACGTGGAATCGGGTTGCACGCCGCAACAGGTGTAATAAGGGTGATATATATAGGGAGGAGCAATAAGGTTGGACAGGTGGGAGCGGGTTGCACGCCGCAACAAAGAGTTATAAGGGTGGACACGTGGAATCGGGTTGCACGCCGCAACAGGTGTAATAAGGGTGATATATATAGGGAGGAGCAATAAGGTTGGACAGGTGGGAGCGGGTTGCACGCCGCAACAAGGAGCGATAAGGGAGTACACCGATGATTTACTGATTTTCCAAGAAAAAGTAAAGATTTGCAAATTTTCTATTTTACTCTACTATTTTCCGTATTTTACAATTACTTTTATTTTAAAGTCAAAATTTGGAAAATTTCGAAATTTATGTGAGAAATTTGGTTATGGATGAGGCTTGGAAAAGGCAATTGAGTTATTTCAGTTATTGTTACAGTTTATTTTTTTCTTGTTTTGTTTAGAATTTCTTTCTTGCTTTATTATATATATTGTTACAGGATATGTTATATTGGTCCGTCTTAGCCTCGTCACTACTTCGTCGAGGTTAGGCTCGGCACTTACTCAGTACATGGGGTCGGTTGTACTGATACTATACTCTGCACTTTTTTGTGCAGATCCAGGTACCGTTCAGCGTTAGGAGATCTTAGTAGCCGACATCATCACTCGGAGACACGAGGTAGATCTGCTGACGTCCGCAGATTCCTAAAGTCTTCTCTTAGTTTTATAGATACTGTTTTATTACACTCAAAATAGTTACATTATTTCTTTCAGCCCATTATTTGTAGTATTTTAGTGGTTCGTGAATTGTGACACCAACCCTGGGGTAGTCCTATAGTTATATATTTAGTTCGTGGCTCGGTTAATTATTCATTTATTATTTTATTTGTGAATATGTGCATTGAAATTAATAAATTTAGTTTATTTTTGAGTTGTTCTGTTATAATTAAATAGACTTTGATGGAAATTAATTAAATAAGTTCTAACATTGGCTTGCCTAGCAAGTGTGGTGTTAGGCGTCATCACGATCCCTACGGTTGGAAATTTGGGTCGTGACAATATGAAAGCTTAGTATAAACAAAATTATCTAACATAATTACTTATGTGTTCTTGATTAGCTAAGAGCAAATTCTTGGTAAAATATTTTTGTTGGGGTTTGGCATTTTTTTTTTCATTTTTATGTTGTGATTAAGAAGAGGGAGGAAAAAGCTAAGAAGTATGTTTGGGAGGGAGTGTTGGTGTTGGGACAATTACAATCTCTGTGTTGACTTTTCTCTCTCTCCTTTCTCTTTCACATGCAGAAATAGTAACTCTTTGCCTTGTATGTTAAAACATTTCAAGAAATGGTGGATTTGATGACTGATCATGGATTTGAAAAAAGAAAAAAGATGCTAAAAGAAGAAGAAGAAATGTGAATTTCTCATCTGTGAGTTGTCTTCCATTTCTGACCCTTGCAATCTCCTAGCAAAGTCATAATTGATGTTTCGTAATCTCTGAATTACCATATTGCTTATTATCTGCCTTGCAACTATTCCTTGACAGTTGTCAAAACTTGGGTGAATATACGTTGGTAAAGTTGGGTGAATAAATGTCATTTGAGACAGAAGAGTGATTCACTTTCATCGGTGGTAAATAAATGGTTTTTATCGTGTTGCAGGAGCCTCTAGGTGGTGCACATGCTGATCCATATTGGACTTCACAGCAGATAAAAACTGCAATTGAAGAATCAATGGATGTGAGTATATCATAATTTCTATTTCCAGAAATTGTACTTTCAGCTTTTGCTAAAACACAATCCATCCTTGTAGGAGCTTACGAAAATGGACACTCAAGAGTTGTTAAGGCACAGGATGTCGTGGTCTTGGTATGCATTTTATTATAGATGTTATGGGTATGTCGGGGCCCTGTTCCGGTGTGATGACCCAAAAGGTCATCTTATGTAATTTAAGCCTTATCTGTGTTCCGAGGCTCCGAGAGCCTCCGCTAGTCTCACCTCGTTATGCGTGCGCAGCCCGGGTGTGTAGCCGGGAAGCTATTAAGTGAAAAGTTGATGAAAATGAGTTTTGATAATTAATGAATGAATATAGTTGACTTTGGTCAACATTTCTAGTAAACGGACCCGGACCCGTGATTTGACGGTCCCGGAGGGTCCGTAGGAAAATATGGGACTTGGGCATATGCTCGGAATCGAATTCCGAGGTCCCAAGCCCGAGAAATGAATTTTTAAAAGAAATTGTTTTCTGAAAATAATAAAGGAATAAGAAAGTGAATAATTATGTGAAAACAGTGTTACCGGGCCCGTATTATGGTTCCGGAGCCCGGAACAGGTTTATTATATATTAATTGTCTTATTTGTAAAATTTGGTGTAAAACGGGCGTGAATTGAGTGGTTTCGGATCATAGTGAGGTTTTGAGATTTTTAAAAGAACTTGAAATGTGGCATGGAAAGTGATGTTATGTTCCCGAGGTCCGAATGAGATTCCGAGACCGGGAATAGTACCGTGGTGTCATTTATAACTTATCTGCAAAGTTTGAAGTCATTCCGAGCAGGTTAGGCCGGTTCGATGATTTGAAATGAATTCTAGAATTTTAAGTTCTTAAGATTTGATTAAATAAGTTTTGGGGTTTGATTTCGAGTTCCGCTGTTGTTTTTCGTGTTCCGAAAGTTCGAGCGAGTCCGCTTAGTGATTTAGGACTTATGGTTATATTACGGGGGCTCGGGTGGGCCCAGGTGCCTCCCAGACTCCGCGCGAGGCCAAAAAAACCCAGCAAAAGTCACTGCTGGTGCACAGCAGCTGGTGTGACCGCAGGTGCAGTTGCCCAGCCGCAGGTGCGGGACCGCCCCTGCGGTCCCAGCCTCGCAGGAGCGACCCCAGTCCTTTTGCCCAGAGTCCGCAGGCGCGGGACTCATCCCGCAGGCGCGAGACCGCAGGCGCGGTCCAAGCCCTCGCAGGCGCGGGATTTCCCGCAGGGGCGGCTAAATACCGGCAGGAGCGGCCTCTGCAGGAGCGGATACTTTTCCGCAGGAGCGGCTCCTTTTGGGCTGGCCCAAGACCGCAGGTGCG
>MDKH01032642.1:0-10397 GCA_005239495.1 Nicotiana undulata
TGAGGGATGCATTCTTGCCCTTACCCATCTTTGCCCAAGAGAGTTCTAAGAGTCCTAAAAAAAAAATAATAATAAATAAATAAAATAAAAAAATCTACCTAACCCGGTTCAAGATAAACCCTTGGAAAAGAACTGTGGTCAAAAGAAAAACCAAGGGGGAGAAGAAAATAAAAAAAATCTTTTTGGTCTTTTTGTTAGACTACTTCCCTCAAGAATACTGTCTAGGTGGTCTGTCATCAGGAAGGGTCTCCTACATTTTCTACTCTTTTTTTCCGACTTTGACTCTCAAGAAACCCGTCGACAAGTGTCCATCGTCGAGCCAAGTCGGTGATGTCTAACATAATTAAAAACAAACTATTCACAAGAACAACAACAAAAACGAAAACACAAATAATTGCATATATACAACAACAATGAATCAAGTCTCCCGCCCCTCACAGAAAGATATGGCATGTCCCCATGACATTAATCAATGATAGTGCAACGAGGGGGTAAGAACACTTCCCTGGTGGTCACTCGGAGTCGGATACTGAATAGGGGTCCATGTTGCAGGCCCTCCCAATGGCGGGGAACCATGCCATCATCCTGCTCTCGGACTTGGCCTGCCGTCTGGACATAGCATCAAGGCGTACATGCAGGCCATCTACTGAGGTGCGAAATTCTGCCACCTCTTCCTCCAACGAGGGCATCCGGGGTCTGCTAGACTGGGATGTGGTGAAAGCCGCCCCATCCTGGGCTCTCTGAGAGGTGCCATCCCCATCGTAGGATCTCCGAGGGGGTGCCACGGGGGCTGGTTCGTCATCATCAGCATCAAGCTCAATTGGCTGGGGTACATCTCTGCCCACCGTGATCTTGGCACCTCAGAACGGCGCCTTGTGACCCAAAGAACCATCAATAGGGTTGGTGGAGACATTTTCCAGCTGGCACAATCTCATCACAAGTGAGGGGAAGTAAAACCCTTTGGTCATCAGAGGCGACCGAAGGAACATCTCATCCCCAATTATCTTAGCCGCATCAAAGTACCTCTTGTTGATGAAACACCAGACCAGCAATGCACGTAAGCTGTTCACATCTGAAGCGTTGCCCGTGGGCAAGAATCTACTACAAATTATGGTGAACCAGCACTTAGCTTCCCAAGTGAAAGAGCAGGAATGGAGGGTGATGTTCTCCCTTATCCAGATCATCTGTCCCCCTACGCAGATTGTCTCAATGAGCATGTCCCAATTGACTCCTAGGGAGGCATGGTAGTAATCAGTGTCGCCCGTGAACCGTGGCTGCTGCAGGACATGACGAATTTTTGCTATGGAGGCCTCTACCACTTTGCCTCGAACAATCACGGAGCGGCACATGTGTTCCGAGCAGTTCGCATAGAACTCCCGGACAACCATTAAGTTGGCCGTTTCAGGCTCGTCAAACAAGAACTCCACCCCCCTTCATCTGTTCTCCTCGAACATATCCGGGTTTTCAACCTGCAGTGGTGCTCGATCTACCGCCACCTCAGGGACACAGCTCTTTGTAGCCTTCGCATTAAACCGGTCCTCCGCCTCTTGCGATTCAAAACGGGAGGCGTTCCAAGTCGGTGCTTCAGAAGTGCTACCCGTGTTTCGGCACTTTCGGCGGGCCATAGTTCCTGCAATCAAATCAGTACAACAATCAAGTATAGCCTAGCAAAGTGCCAGTCGGATGGATACTCAGACTTCGCCACCCGCTGTCACTAAACAACTCAACTTTGCCAAACATGGCCAGTACACAACATTCAGGGGGGCATCCATGTCAAAACATACAATTCACGCCCCCACAATACTACAGTTGCTTCAAGTTCCAACGTAATACCCCACGCAGGCCCCCAAAACAGAGTAATTTCACATATAAGGCAACACCCATGCTACATTAGCCACCCCACCCCACACAAGAATTTTCGATCATGGACCACACCTCCACCTATCACAAAATCAACCAAAAGTGGCCATCCCCACCATATACACACAACAGTTGGTGAATACCACCCATTATGAAACAAGAACTAAGATCTACTCCCTAATAACAAAGAAAAAGTAAAAAAAATTGCGAAAAAGACAAAGAGAAATTCCGGAAGACTTACTTGAAATTGGCAACAATGGTGTACTTGGGGAGGAAGGAAAAGAGAGGAAGATGGGGAGAGTAAGGGTGTGTCTGTTGGGGGAGGAAGATGAAGGGGAAGGGGGAGGGGCTGTTGGGTTTTAATGGGGGTGGGGCAAGAAAGAAGAAGAGAGGAAGAAGAAGGGGAGAGTGGGGGTCGTTTGGAGAGAAGAGAGAGATATGAGTGGGGTGTTGTGGGGTTAGTGGGGGATAGTGGGGGTTTGAATTTAAGAAAACGAAAAACTTAAGAAAAAAGAAAAAAAAAATTTGGTCAGTACTTACCTGGGTCTGCCGCGGTACCAAAAGTTCAGAGAGGCCCATTTGGCCGCGGTCGCACTGCAGTCGCGCCACGGGCGCGGTACCAAAAGTTCAGAGAGGCCCTTTGGCCGCGGGCGCGGTACCAAAAGTTCAGAGAGGCCCTTTGGCCGCGGTTTCACCGCGGTCGCGGTACCAGAAGTTCAGAGAGGCCCTTTGGCCGCGGTCGCGGTGAAATATTCCGAGGCTCTTTTCTTCGTTTTGCAACTTATTTAGTATTTTTACCTCGTTCTGTACCTTATAATATTCGTGATATGACCAGGCTTTTGGTTCAACATCCTCCCCAACTATCCTGCCTACACAACAACATGTTAGAAATTACAACTATCATGGGTTGCCTCCCAAGCAGCGCTTGATTTAACGTCGCGGCACGAGGGGTACAACAATCAATGGGTTGCCTCCCATGAAGCGCCTGATTTAATGTCGCGGAACGACGCAGAATGAGCGCATTTAAGAATCGCTCAACCTCTGTGGTTCATCGAGACGCACCACAGACAACTCTTTCATTTTATCCATTCCCACATACATTTTTAGTCGTTGGCCATTAACCTTGAAGGTGTTGGTGCCATTTTCACTTTTTATTTCCACAGCCCCAGACGGGAACACTTCTTTAACATAGAACGGCCCAGACCATCGGGACTTAAGCTTACCAGGAAACAGTCTCAACCTTGAATTATACAATAATACCTTATCTCCCGGTTTGAAATGTTTGTCCACAATGTGCTTGTGATGTAGCCTTTTCATTATTTCCTTGTATAGCCTCGTACTTTCAAAAGCGTGATATCTGAATTCCTCCAGCTCATGCAGCTCTGTCAGTCTATTTTGCCCAACAACATCGAGGTCCATGTTCAATTGCTTTAAGGCCCACCAAGCTCGATGTTCAAGATCCACAGGCAGATGGCAGGACTTCCCAAATACCAACTTGTATGGGGACATACCGATTGGTGTTTTGAATGCGGTTCTGTAGGCCCATAGTGCATCGTCAAGATTTTTCGCCCAATCAGTTCTTGTGGCGTTTACAGTTTTTGTGAGCACACTCCGGTTAGAGACCTCTAACTACCCGCTTGTTTGGGGGTGATACGGGGTGGCCACCCTGTGGCGCACATCATATTTAGCCAGCAACCTCTCAAAGACCCGGTTGCAAAAGTGTGTGCCCCCCATCACTGATAATAGCTCTCGGAATTCCAAACCGGTGAAAATATTCTTCTTCAAAAAACCCACCACCACTCTCAAATCATTGGTGGGGAATGTTGCAGCTTCTACCCATTTGGACATGTAATCCACAACAACAAGTATATACTTATTGCCGTAAGAGCTGACAAAGGGACCCATGAAATCGATCCCCCAAACATCGAACACCTCAACTTCCTGCATTGGCTTCATAGCCATCTCATGTCGACGGGATATGTTTCCCGTTCTTTGGCATTCATTGCATCCTTTTACCCACTAGTGGGCGTCCTTGAAAATTGTTGGCTAGTAGAAACCGGCCTCTAACACCTTTGTTGCTGTCCAGACTCCTCCAAAGTGTCCCCCATAAGGTGACGCGTGACAAGCCTGCAAAATCGAAAATTGTTCTATCTCAGAGGCGCATCTCCAGATCATGTTATCAATACAAATTCTGAACAAATACGGTTCGTCCCAATAATAGTTTCTGCAGTCACGATAAAATCGTTTCTTTTGCACAGAGGAGAGCTCATAAGGGTCAATGCCACGTGCAAGGTAATTAGCAATATCTGCGTAACATGGCACCTCTTCCACACTTGTGGCCAACAGCTGCTCATCTGGAAAGGTTTCCAGAATATCCTCAGACTCAGGTGCCTTTTCAGCACCTTCAAGTCGTGATAAATGATCAGCGACTTGGTTCTCCGTTCCCTTACGATCACGAATCTCCAAGTCAAACTCTTGTAAGAGTAGCACCCAACAAATTAGGCGCGGCTTAGACTCTCTTTTCGTAACTAAGTACTGAATGGCTGCGTGATCAGTGTACACAATCATCTTTGACCCGATCAGGTAAGACCTGAACTTGTCAAAGGCAAACAATACAGCCAACATCTCTTTTTCTGTTACCGTGTAATTCAGCTGAGCTCCACTCAATGTCCTACTTGTGTAGTAAATTGGGTGCATTACCTTGTCTCTAAGCTGCCCCAACACGGCTCCCACAGCGTAGTCACTAGCATCACACATGAGCTCGAACGGTTGCTCCCAGTCGGGGGCAACTATAATCGGTGTTGTGACTAACCGCTTCTTTAGCTCCTCAAAAGCCACCCTGCAATCATCAGAAAACACAAATGGGTTATCTTTTTCTAGCAACTTACAGAGAGGGTTGGCAATTTTGGAGAAATCTTTGATGAATCGCCGGTAGAATCCGGCGTGTCCCAGGAAGCTACGAATAGCTTTGACTGTCGTGAGCGGTGGATGTTTTTCAATCACCTCGACCTTGGATCTGTCCACCTGAATACCTTTACTCGAAACCAAATGCCCCAAGACGATTCCTTCTTGTACCATGAAATGGCACTTCTCCCAATTCAGCACCAAGTTCGTCTCTATACACCTCTTCAGCACACGGTTTAATTTTTTTAGGCATTCATCAAACGGATTTCCCACCACTGAGAAGTCTTCCATGAAGACCTCCATGATATCTTCCACCATGTATGTGAAAATGGCCATCATGCACCGTTGGAATGTTGCAGGTGCATTGCAGAGGCCAAAGAGCATCCTTCTTAAAGCAAACACCCCATAAGGGCATGTGAAGGAGGTCTTTTCCCAATCCTCCGGGGAAATAGAAATCTAGTTGTACCCCGAATACCCGTCAAGGAAACAAAAGTGAGACCTCCCTGCTAGTCGGTCGAGCATCTGATCAATGAAGGGAAGTGGGAAGTGGTCTTTGCCGGTGGCAAGATTCAACATTCGGTAGTCCATGCATATTCTCCAACCCGTGACGGTTCTGGTGGATATAAGCTCATTTTTATCATTCTTTACCACCGTCATACCACCCTTCTTTGGTACACACTGTACTGGGCTAACCCAGCTGCTGTCAGAGATGGGGAAAATGATTCCCGCATCTAACCACTTTATAATTTCCTTCTTCACCACTTCCTTCATATTCGGGTTCAAGCACCTTTGGTGTTCCCTGGAAGGTCTGTGTCCCTCTTCCAGGAGAATCTTATGCATGCAATAGGCTGGGCTGATCCCTTTGATATATGCCATGGTCCACCCAATGGCAGTCTTGCACTCTGAGAGTACCTGTAACAGTTGTTGTTCCTGCACATCTAACAAACCAGATGAGATAATAACAGGTAATGTAGAGTTAGGTCCAAGAAACGCATACATGAGATGGGCTGGTAAAGGCTTCAGCTCTAACTTGGGTGGTTCTTCAACTGAGGTCTTGGCTGGCGGACTCTCTCTCTTTTCTAAGTGTAAAGGTTCAATTTTGAGAGTCCTCGGCCATACCCCTTTTCCTTCCATAGCTAAGACCCACTCTACCAATTCCTCACCATTCACATCATCTAAGTTCATCAAACATGCAGCCAAAGTGTCCCCAACAGTCAGGGATGCATCATTTTCATCCAGTATCACGTCCACGCCGTCAACGAGAGAGCAGTTTGCGAACTCACTTGGTCGCCTCATAGACTTCTGCACGTTGAACGTGATTTCTTCATCATTGAGCCTCATCTTAATCTCACCAGTCTCACAATCGATAAGGGCTCTGCCTGTGGCCATGAATGGCCTTCCCAAGATTATGGGAATTTCTTCATCTACCCGACAGTCTAAGATCACAAAATCAGCAGGGAACACAAATTTCCCCACTTGCACTAACATATCGCCTAGAATATCCGACGGTCTCTTCACCGTCCTATCAGCAAGTTGCAACAACATGGATGTAGGCCTGGCTCTACCAATCCTCAGTCTTTTATAGATGGCCAGCGGCATCAGATTGATGCTGGCCCCCAAGTCACATAGAGCTCTGGCGAAAGCAAAGTTGCCAATAGTACAAGGAATTGTAAAACTCCCTAGGTCAGACAACCTTTCAGCAATAGGACGCGTCACCACCGCACTACAAGTCTGGGTAAGGGTGACAGTAGCTAGATCTTGGAAGTCAAATTTTCTGGACATCAAGTCCTTCATCATTTTAGCATAGCCAGGCATTTCCTTCAAAGCATCAATCAATGGGATTACTTGTATTTGCTTTAACATGTTCAAGAACTTCTTGTACTGCTCATCCTTCTGGTATTTTGCCAGCCTTTGAGGGAATGGGGCTGACGGTCTCTTCTTTCCTGTTATCTATTCTTTTTCTTTTTCAACCGCCACCTCTACTACCGGCTCTGAGATTTCCTCCAGTTCATTTTCAGCTTCACTTTGCTTGCTGGATTTTCCTTCAACTGGCTGCACTGTGACCTTTGTCAAAGGAGTCGCATCATCAATTTCAATAGGCACTTGCACTAGCGTATCTGTCTGTCTGCTCTCACGTACCCTCTCCTGGTCTAAGTCCAGGTCTCTTCCATTGCAGAGACTCACTTCCATTAGTTGCTTTGGGCTCTGGTCCCTTGGATTCACCTGAGTATCAGCAGGTAAAGTTCCATGAGGACGATTGTGCACTGCATTTGAAATTTTCCCCAGTTGTACCTCGATGTTTTTAATGGCTGATTCATGGGCATCTACTCTTTCGCTGATCTTGGCAGTTGACCAAATCACTTGTTGCATCATAGCTTCTAACCTGGAGAACCCATCTTCTTGTCTCCCACCATGTTGCTGTTGAGGGGGATTATAAGCTTGTTGCTGAGCCTGGTTGTTGTATCTCTGAGATCGTTGGTAAGGTGCCATGTTACCCTGAGGTCTCATGGCACCCATGTTACCGTTATTGTGATGTAGGTGGGGTGGTTCGTAAGGTTGAACTTGCTGACCCCAATTCTGACCTCCCTGTCTCTGACCTCCATAATTAGACACATAGTTCACGTCTTCCGGATAGGG
This sequence comes from Nicotiana undulata, assembly GCA_005239495.1. Lineage (NCBI taxonomy): Eukaryota > Viridiplantae > Streptophyta > Magnoliopsida > Solanales > Solanaceae > Nicotiana > Nicotiana undulata. The sequence continues at coordinate 7,402 of MDKH01032642.1, forward strand.
AACTTGATTGCAGTCTGCATTCCAGTGATTACCCATAGGTTGACTTACGCAAGATGTGCATAATCCCCCATTGGTAGTGTCTACAATATGAACCTGCTGCTTCACGCCTGATTCCTCCACCTTCTTTGTGAGAATATTCATCTGAGTCATCAATGTAGCCATGTTCTCAGCCATAGTGTTAGATGGGTCTAATGGCACTGAGTGAACAATTGGGGTGATAGGTGCACCCCTAGTGGTCCACCCTGAATTTTGTGCCATAGTGTCAAGTAAGCTCTGGCACTCTCTCCACGTCTTGCTGAGATATGCTCCACCTGTTGATGCATCTACATTGGATTTCACACTATCAGCTAGCCCCATATAGAACCTTTGACCCAACATCTGCTCAGGAATATCATGATGTGGGCAAATAACCAGCATCCCTTTAAATCTCTCCCATGTCTCTTGCAGCGTTTCCATGGGCTTCTGTCTGAAACTGATTATCTCATCGATCTGCTGTGCTGTCTTGTTGGGTGGATGAAATTTTCCCAAAAATTGCTTGACCAATTCCTCCCATGTAGTAATAGAATTGATTGGGAGGGAATTCAGCCAAGTCTGAGCAACCCCCGTTACCGAGAACGGAAACAATGACAATCTTAGAGCATCCGGGGTAACATTTGGCTGTCGCTGGGTTTTGCATATGGACAGAAAGTTCTTCAAATGCTGCTGAGGGTCCTCGGCATATGACCCCGAAAATAGCCCCTTATTCTGCAACAAATGCAGCATATTATTCGTGATCTGAAAAGACTTTGCTTTAATCTGGGGGACCACAATCGTGGTTGCCAAGTTATCAGCTGTGGGTTGCGCCCAGTCATATAGTGGCGCCTCAGGTGCAATGGGCGCCTGAGGCACAGCATTTCTTGCTGCAGGGTTGACCAGCCCATCACCAATAACCTCACCATCAATATTAACTCTATTGTTCAGTTCTGCCATATCAAATTCTATTGGTTCAATATTTGTCTGTCGTTTGCTTCTCCGATTGGCTCTGTTCACGACCCTGAAATCATTTTCAGGGTCTGGTAAAGCTTCAACAACGTCACCAGTTCTCGAAGAGTTGCTAGGTATGCACCTGTACCACCGGTTCAACAAACGTTAGAAATTAAATAAATGAGTGAAATCAAAGAAACTTGACTATAATTAAGAATTTTTGTATTTTTCTTCAACTGTCCTTGATAATACCGTTAAGTCCCCGGAAACGGCGCCAAAATTTGATCACGCTCAACTGTGTCTAATGAAAGACTACGCTGGCGTTGCAAATATAACTTGGGGTATTATGCCCAGAGTCGATCCCACAGGGAGTTAACGTATCAAGAAAAGTCGCTTCAAAGTACTAAATTCTTACTTAATCAACTTCCGCAACTTTATGAATAATAAGAGATGTTGTAATTACTATTATCGTTAACCAAAATGATAAACTAGGATTAAATAACAAGTAGATGTAAACTATTAAAATAAAATGTCTAAGGCAATGGTTTCCCCCATTGGTTCTTTCCCTAGTTGTATGTTCCTATAGCTTTGATTTGGTTGTCTCTATCAATCATGAACTCTCCAGTTATCGTAAATCTTTCTCAAGCATTTATGACAATTTACTAGACGCACTCTCTCGAGCTACGCTAGCTATATTTGCGTTACGGTTCACTTTAGATTGCACCCGAGGTATATTATCTCTAACCCAACCTCTAAACCCTCGGTTATGACTCTCGTCTATACTCCGGGAGTGGTGTTGTTCAACAACTACCTAAATATGCACTCTTTCTCAAGAAGATACATAATAAATAGGAACAGCTAGTTGAGGGACCTTCAACTAACTACAATCAAAACGTAGTTGAACAAATAGAGATTAATACCTAATTCACAACTATATTAACATGCCAACAAATTTATCTCCAACGGGTTCCACCAAAACCTTAGATTAAAGTATTTAGCTACTCATAATAATAACAAAAACTACAAAAGAATTATAGTCAATGGTAAAAGAACAAAAGAGGAGAATAAAGATTGATGCCCAATTTTCCTCCTTGCCTATTGCCCTTGCTTTTGATGTTTTCCACTTTAAAAACGGATTCTCCCCCACTCTTGGGAGAATTCCTTAAGTTTATATAGGGTTTGGGGCTTAAAATCTCGTATTTTGCACTTTAGTCCCTGAAGTTTACGCGTCCTGCCGCGGTCTCACCACTGTTACAACAGGACCGCGGCCAAACAGGTTCTCTGAATCTGAGGCTGCTTCCTACCGCGGTTGCACCGCGGCCGCGCCCGGACCACGACAACCTGCTTCAGCTCTACTTTTGCTTATTATTTGGTGCACTTTGTGGGTATTATTTGATTGGCCTCCTTTTCCCGTAATTGTGTCACGACCCGGAAATCCCACCTTCCAGACCGTGACTGCGTCTAACGTTGAACCCGCTAGACAAGCCAATGTATACAACATTATTACCCTGATAACACAACGTAACAGTATTTAAAACTATTAACCTTCAACCATTTGCTGAAATAACTCAAATTCATTAACGTTCAATCTTTACCGAAAACATCCCACACCATTAACTTTCAAATCTTTGATGAACATCACGAATCACTTCAAAAGTTCTCACGGCAGAAAAGTAATAATATTTCAAAAACGCATAATGAAATGTAAAAAGGCATAACATCGTAAAATCCCAAAAACCGGGGTGTCACAACCTCACGAACTAACTAACTGAGTGCTAAATACAAGTCTGAAAGAAATATATAATTGTCTTGGAGCTAGAAGAAAAAGGAAAGACAATGAGGAAATCCAAATGTAGGAGAGACACCAAGGCCCACGAACGCCATCGGGTATACCTTGAAGCTCTAGGTGGACTGAAGGTGACTCCCTCAACGCGGTCCACTGGGTCCGGATACGGGATCTGCACAATATTAAGAAGTGTAGTGTAGTATCAGTACAACCAACCCCATGTACTGAGTAAGTGCCGAGCCTAACC
>ML297343.1:8892-22255 GCA_005239495.1 Nicotiana undulata
TGCAATACCATAAAGAGGGGGGATAGGGAAAAAATATTTTTTAAACTTATCTTTCATTTCTTGAATAGCACATTGGTAAATTACCCCACCCTCTGAAAATTGAGTAAATAAATCTGCAAGTGTTGAAATATAAACTAAACAGTTAGAAATAGTAGCATAATATTGCCTGGATAATTCATTTGTAGAAACATGAAAATGTTCTAAAAATCTAAAAGAATTTTAACATTAGTCCAATCTTTATTTGTAAGGTGCTCATCATCATCATCATCACCACCACCAACACGAGCATTATACGTTGCGCTTATTGGGTTTTTATATTCATATGCAACAACTAAACTTTCATACAAGTAATTCCATCTAGTCGAACAAGGTTTAGGAACCTTTCTTTCTCTAAGGCCAAATTCATCACATTTTTTAAAATATTCTCTAAGTCTACTTCTACGGTTTGAATAAAAAAGCCAATGAAGAGCGAATTTAACCTTTTCAATTTCAACATTTTATAAATTTTCATACCATCACCGACGATTAAATGGTAAATATGAAAAATACATCTAACATGGAAAATATTACTAAATGCAGGACTTAGTGTAGTTGTAAGCATGCCTATAGCATTAGTGCTACTAGAAGCATTATCCATTGAACCTGTCATTATTTTATCTCCAATGCAAAAATATCTACAAATATCTGCAACTGTGTTAGCAGTAAACTTACCTGTGTGACGTGAATTAATTATTCTATAAGTAATAATGCGCTTTTACACTATCCATTCCTCATCAATCCAATGAGTGGTAACAGTAAGATAATCACAGTCATTACCACCCCTACCAATATCAGTAGTAATAGAAACGCGATTACTAATATGAGAATAAATAGCGCAAATATTGTTCATATTCATGTTTATATTTATAAATATCAGCCTTTACGGTTGTGCGAGGCCATCTTTTATAAGTAGGATTAAAAATTCTTCTAATATAATGGACAAAGTGAGGGTTAGAGGGAAAACTATATGGTAAGCACATAACAGTAACCATTTTTGCCAATTCTTCACGATCCTTATTTGGATCATAATATAAAATGCCACCGATAACAGTGTTAATTCCCAGTTGAACTAGATTTAACCCGGTACTAGGGTTAACCTGAGTACCTACACTTGTCCCCTCTTGCTTAACTTTCATTTGAAGCCGTCTAGCTTTATCATTAGGGTGTTTCTGTAAGTGTGTAGTCAAACTACCTGTACCACCACGTTCTCCAGTAAGTTTATGAGCCATCAAGAGCCCGCAAGTTTTACACTTAGCCTTATTTTGATCTTTTAGTTGAGTAAAAACGTGCCAAACAAGAGATGTTTCGCACCGTTTAGAAGGTTGTCTATTAAAAGTAGGGGTTACTACAGGAGGGTCAGGGGGGACATCATTTGGATTATTATCAGTTTGGTTAGCAACAGGACTAGTAGGTGTATCATCTAAATCCTGTTGCGTTTAATCTAAATCATCATTTTCCTCGTCATTTTCATCGATAGTTTGATTACCATAAAGAACATTCATATATTCATCATTTAATTGTTGACCTGGTGTAATATCATGTATAAATTCACTATCGATAAATTGAAAACAAGGGTTATCACTATCAAGAATAACAGGTGGAGGAGGACAGGTAACAGGTCTGGGTCGGGGAGCCGAGGCCGGGGGAGTAGTAGTAGCTTGCCTACTAGATTCACCAATTTTAGATTTTCCCTTACCACCAAATATGTTTTTCAAAGAAAAGTCCATATTAATTATAAGGAAAACAAATTAAACAAACAAAACTATAATATTAAAACTTAAGAGTTGGAACGAGTTTACCGAATTGACGAACAACTTCTTAAAAATTGTATAATGTTGAAGACTTGAATACTTCAATTCACCAAATTCACAATTTTTCACAAATTGCAATAATTAAGTAAGCAATTATAGAAGAAAATTAGAGAGAGATTGATAATTTTGTGAGTAAAAATAAAAGAATGAGGGGGTATTTATAGTTGAGAATAGGGGAAAACTATAATTATAAAAAGGTTGGGGTTAAAACAAAGTTTGGCGGCCAAATGGCTATTTTTAAAAAAGCCAAACGGCTAAATTGGCAGGCCAACGGCTAGTTTTTAAAGTTATAACCGTTGGCCAATTTTTAAATAAATTTTTAAAAAAAAAAAATAGTCGTTGGGCCTGTTTGGCCGGGTTGAACCGGCCCAGGCCCGCCTGCCGGTCCCGGGCTCACGGTTCAAATGGAAAGGCCCACCCCATATGGGCTCCTAGGCCCGCTAGGCCCGGACCGCCACGGGCCGTCCCGTTTAGCCCAAAAGCCCACATGGGTCGCGAGCCTGGGCCGATCCTAGGCTAGGCCCAGCCCACATTACAGCCCGCCTTCATATCCCTTATCACGTGATTCATGGCCCAGGACATCATGGTCTAAGCACATTATCCTCATCGTCCAAAGACAACTTTCATGGTCCAAAGGGAATTTGCATCATGTTTAAGCTCTCGGAATAATCCCATATATACTTGCATGTATTGTGCTTAAGTTTTGCAGGCAATCCAAGAGGTAACCATTCTCTTAACGGGAGAAATCTTTGCTCCGGTTTCCGTTCGATGCTCACATCCTGAAATTACCTCAAATGCAGTCAACCACCGTCCGTTACCCACTTCCACTTGATAACCGTTCAAATGCTCATCCATAACTGTTCTGAGATACATCCATTCACAATTTCATATAAACTCATCTGATATTGTCCTACCTAAAGGAACACTTTCTGAAGCATACGATCATTCCTACAACAGCTCCATCGGCTCAGTTCACCACTAGATCCAGAACTACACACAATCTGATTTCCGTAATACTAGGGATATGTAAGCAACTCAGAAACCAGAGTTCGGCCTCTATTTTTCAAATCATCCCATTCGGTCAAAATCGTTCATCATTTCCTTATCCGACAATTCTTTCATCATTCACGGGTAAAGAGGGACAACTGTTGATACCTAATTTTCCCTCATATTTTAAAAATGTATATATACTTTCAAAATAGCATATTTGCATCATCATTTAGTTTACAAACCTCTACAAGCATTTTTCATAGTTTTCCATAATTTTTATAAGCTCTAAATTAATTTCTTTCTGCATTCTGTTATATAAATATCTAATAATTATCCTTCAAATTATTTTTTATGATGCTTTAATCATCCAAACCTATTATTTACACCAACATGCATGTCTTATAATATTTTACTTCATTTTTCTATAATTGCATTTGCATTTGCATTTTTAGGCTAATTGCACATTTTTCAGTAATAACCTATATTCAAGTATAATTACATTACTTGTGCCAAAATAACTTTTTATATTTTTATAATGTTAAGTTATTATTTTCAATCATTTTAGTGCACAAATAATATTTTTTAATTTTTTAATTACTTTTATAAATTATTTTGATAAATATTGGATATTTATAAAATTAGCCCAATTCTAGGCTAATTTTCGGACCAATTTTGGCCAAAATCCTAATCCCACACCCTCTGCCCTCTCAACAGCCCAAACTAGCCCAACCCTTCAATTAACCCGGTCACGACCCATTTTAAACGGCCTACCCCATTCCCTTTCAATCTTGGTTGTTGATCTCAAATGATCAACGATCCATAATAATCCCTCACCCCTCCTTATAAGCCCACGACCCTAAATCGTAACCCATTTCCCAAATCGGACCCCCTCAAATCCTCTCGAACCTTCTCCCCTTCCATCTCTGAAGAACCCTAGCCGCATCCCCCCTAAATTCCTCTCCTAATCCCACAAATAATGGGATTCGACTGCCATATTCTTTCTATATCTGACCCCTTTTGGTACTGGTTGTTCTCTTGTGGTGTTACCTAAGTGCTTGTCTAAATTTGGCAAGCAAATCTCTTCCAAATCAAACCAAAATGGTTCAAATCTATGTTTTTTAGCGTTATTTTGTCTATATACGTTCAATGATACTGTGTGAGTTCGATTTTCGTTTAGATTCTGTTGATTTACACTTTCCCTAAAAAATTAGGGTTTACAGATTTCTCTCTTAAATTGATTTAGGATCGATTTGCATGTTTATTTTCGTTGTTTGTTGCTTAAATTACTCTATTTCCTTCTTTGTTGCTTGACTTTTACTACTATATAAACCCCTCCCCCATTCTCCCTTGGACAGGCTTTGAATCGCAAAAATTTCCACTAAAAACTAAGGCTTTTCACTTTGTTGTTCGTTTATTCTCTTGTTCTATTTTTTCTCTTGGACAGCTGAAAGTCAAGGCAACCAGATTTCCTATTTTCCCGACCTTCCTTGGGTGTGAGCATTACCGTGGGTTCCTTGAAGTCTTGGGAACTTGACGCATCTAAGGTTCTGGGTTATACTGCTTTGTTGACACTCAAAGTGACTCTGCTCTTTTCTTGTCTGGCTATTTGTTGATCAGTAACTCGTTAGTTCTCAACCTTTGCAACATTCATTCTTTTATGTTCTATTTAGCATGTTCATGCTTCTGAAAAGACATAACCTAATATGTTTTCTATACTATCTCTATGTGTGATTCTGCTTATAATATGAACCCCTCTAGCACTTGCTCGTGCCTATATTGTCAGTCCTAAAATGTGTGTGTTTTTAACTTGAGTAAGTTAGACTGTTTGAAGTTCGTTTAGCTTAATATATTGGTAATTTGAGTGTTTACATTGTCTATATGGCCTCATTCTGTTTTCTTCCTTATTATGAATTTATGCCTTATTATGAATTTTTATATGGCCCCGTCTAGGTGTGATTTGCTTCTGTGATCATTCTATCACTTAATATGTTCTTGCCTTGCTCAATTATGTACCCCTAGCAACTAGATGGAACCTTTCATACTAGTTTTCTAAAATTGTGTACCCTATAACATCTGATTCTGCTTGTCTCATTGGTATAAGTTGCACTGTTTAATCCCTGGTGTTTAGCATAATTTGATCCTTTAGGCTTGAACTTGTTAATTTAATGTTAATTGTTTGTCTTACTGGCCTAACGCTCCCTTGCTAATTAATGTGTAGTCCCAGAAGCCATAATCTTCCTTTGCTTCTTATAGATGTACCATGCCCCCAATGTGTTAAGTGTGGACTTGCAACATTAACCTGTCTCTTGAGTTTGTGTACCCTCTATGTTGATGTGTTCATTATGTGATCACTTTTGCAATGCTTGTTTCTAAAAAAATGTAAATTCATTCCTTCAAACTCTGCTATTTGACCACTATTTTCATTGGTTGCTTACCCAATTCTGAGCCTATAATTCTTGGCTGGCTGAAAGCTAAGGCTACTAAAGCTTTCCCTATTAACTTCCCTAGTGTGAGCACTGCTCGGGGTCCACTCTGAGAACCTTGTGAACTCTGACACACTAGGACCTGAGGTTCTTGGCCATTTTCCTGACTACTCAATTCTTCCCTCTTTCTACCCACTGAATGTGCAAATTGACTGGTATAAGTGATTGCTTTCCTGGATCGTATGATCAAGTCATGGTTGTTGGGTTTGGTTCGAGTCCTTCTATGGTTTCTGGGCTATGTTGAGATCGGTGTGGAGACAAAGTTGAGGCCAGGCAGGATTGGGTACCTTTTGGGCCTGTCTTAGGCCTACAATAGTTATTTATATCATTTTATAATTTTATTCATTATTGGGCCTGTAGTAATTCTGTAATAACAATTGGGGTAATAGTGAAATTGGGAAATGGGTGTCTGTTAGTACTTGCATGAAAAGGGTAGAAAACATGTTCATAGGATTTCATGTGATCTATTTGGTTATATGTGAATCTCTTTGTGCACTATTAGAAATCATGTCATTAGGTAATCACACACTCATATAATTAGTATGTTGTCAATGCCTAAGTATTTTCCCTATTTTTATGTCTGTTGCTAGACAACATGCCTATAGGAAATATTTGCTAACGACTGTTCCTTAATCTGCTCAATAGATATCATGCCTATAGGAGTTAAACGTGTAAAATTAGTTCCGACTGTCAATTTTTAGAAAGCATGCCTATAGGAGTTAATCGTATAAAATCAGTTCCAATTTCCAAACTTTAGAAATCATGCATATAGGGTAGCACTACTCGTTTTTCAAACGCTGTTTTATTGTCTATCCACCCGATTATTAGGAAGCGTAATAATTCTGAGCACTTTCAGTAAGTCCCACTGTTCCTTATTATATAAATCACTTAGAGATCATGCTAATACATTTGTTAACTGATTATCTGTAATAGACGGTTTAACAACACCTAGTTTTTACCAACTGGTAATTTAGGAATCCTAGGTCTAAAAATGGCTTGCGTATCTGAACCAGATCATCTAGAAACTATGCTTGTAGGGTTTAATGACTGCAATCCCTTCAATTCTGAAAACTGCCTAATATGTAAAATCTGTTTGCGTGCATTTGTTTGTCTAATTGCGGAGGCTAATGTGAGCCTTTAAATGGATTTAACTGCATTCCTATTTATTTTGATTTGTCGCTTAGTTTTAACATTTTGAGCAGCCTAAGTCAAGTCTAGAATCACCCAATATAGAGGTCCAAATGCCTCTTGGACCATAGGCATAGGACATGTAGTGCACACATAAGGTACGATTTAGAATCAACTAGTGCGCTTTAGGTAATAACTTAAGATAGTAATCGGGTAGCACGAGATGATAGTCTGTGCCAGCTGAATAATACGAGTAGCACCTCATCTTGAGAGAGTTACGAAGTATTATTTATGTTGCACGGGGTGATCCTTTAGGCTAAAAAACTTAGGATCCCCCCATCTTATCTTTGAATCAAGTGTTTGTATTTATTCAAAGCCTTTGATAATAAAACTGCCCAAACTTCTTGTTTTCTCTGTCTTTGTTTATCTGACTAATTCACATAATTTGAGTTCGGACGGGACTCACAGTTGTGGACCTCGAAGAGTGCCTAACACCTTCTCTTCGAGGAAATTTCAAGCCCTTACATGATCTTAGGTGATGCAAACTAGTAAACCCGAGTCATATGCAAATAGGTGCCCTAACGCACCTTAAACCCGTTAGGTGGAGACTCTCCTCTTTTAACACCTCCTTAAAAGAGTTGTCACATATCGAAGCTCGATTTTGCAAGAAAAAGAGGGCGCGACAAGCCACATGATCAAATATAAAGGGAATAAAACTATCTTAGTTATGCAAAATTTATTTTGACCACAACATAAATTTAAATTCTTACTATTAATTTTTAAGATTAATTAAAAACCTTCTCAATAGTTAACAATTCCATAATCTTGGCTTGCAACTGTCGGAGCAGTACATATGGGAGATGATGTCAAGACATCGTAATATGCTCTTGTTTGTCACTCTAAAGCAGGTACTCCATATGTATACATATGCACAAATGAAACTAAATTGTTAAGTAACACGGACGAAAATTAACTCTTAAATATGAACGTAAGTTAATTGCAGAATTCATGACAATTGAAAAATGATACTCCCTATACAATAGAAGCAAACGTAACATTGATATGGCATACGAGATGCCCAAATTTCTATAGGCTCAACCAAATTGATTCATGGTTATTAGCTTCCATTATCAAATAAGTTATCTTCACTTGGTTAGTGCTTCGTGTTGATAACGTGTTAAGAAACTTAGCTCAAAGTAATAATATACAATAAGAAAATAAACAAGAATGTAGGGTGCAAGGGAGGAGAGATTCTTATTTCTTCCATGTATTCAAGTGTGTACAATATCACTTCATCCTCTATTTATAGTATTGCATACACCCAAGCATACAAAAGAATATCATAAACATGACATTAAACATTTAAGATCATGGAGGAAGATCATTGGTAGGTTATGAAGTTATGAGAGTTACAATCATAATGGTAAGAACTAGTGAGACGTTAATGGAGAAGAGTAGTGGGTGTTATTCATTTTGGAGTTATGCCACGATAATATAATGTTTCATAACAATAGATATAATTAAATATTAGAAATTTTATTTTGAAATTATTATTGTTATCTCTTTCCTGTAAACTTTCTATAAGAGATATTTTTTCTCCACGAAATCGAGAAGAGATTTACAAATATTAGAACAAGATTACAATTTCATCAACCAAAAATATAGTATATGATTTTTTAAAAAAGTGCCTCACATTATTGAGTCGCCTCCGGGCATAGTCAACGGTCAAATGTGTTTATTAGTATCCATTTTATCAAGTTTGTTGGCCCATGTCATTGAATGGGTTTTGAAGATTGACAAAAGGCGTCCAGTTGAACCAGGTCCATCATAGCATACACTTCTGAATGAAGCAGTTGGATGACAAATCGTACAAGTCTAGGAGATATCAGTGATTGCTAAGTATCAAAGAACTAAGAGAATGTCTCCTAATACGAAAAGGTTGCAAATTGATAGAGAAGACAGAAGTTGATTTCAGCTAGGACATAAATAGAGGAAGGAAGTTGAGTTACAATCAAACTCGTCTACCAAGGAAGAGTTGGATCAGAATTGTATCATGGACTCAACAAATGGCCTCTATAAATAATCAATGTATTACTGCTGAAAGAAGTGACGCACAAGTGCAAAAGTGAATCAAGTTCTGAAGCAAAAGTTCCAGAGGTTTTGCAAGCAGAATTGTTGTGCGATACAAAGGCTACAGTTCAACTAGAAGGAACAGTTTCATTGTTTGTATATTGAGTCTAGTTGATTGTAGTAGGAGTTTAAATATTGTATCTTATCAGCTTTCATAGAAGCAATTGTAATAGGTACATATTGTTCAAGTTAGAGTTAGCTTGAAATCTGTAGAAATTAGCTAGAGGCTAGTTGATACAAAAAGGATTAGAGTTAGTCCTAGGATTACAAAAGAGTTTATTTTGTAAGTCCGTTTTGGCTCAGAGTTTAGTGAAGCGTTTTGAGCAAATTCTACTGAAGAGTAGGTCGTTATTTTTTCACCTTTTGAGCCAGGTGTTTTCCACGTAAAAATCCATGTGTCTTTACTATTACTGCTTAATTATTCGGCAAACTGTAGTAAGTAGTAGACTAAGAAGAACCAGGTTCTTCTTATTAGACAACACTCGAAAATTGGGTACTGCACAATTAACTTGTAATATTGTGTAGTATTGAAGTCTAAAACATTAAAGTTAGAGTGTTCAAATGAGAAAAGTGCAAGTTCATGTATCAGCTTTTAAAAGACCTACAGATTTAAGTGGTCACACAGCCATTACACCGAAATAACACCAAGTTCTTTTAGCCACCATATAACAAGATAGACAATTCATGTTAAAATCAGAGCTTGTTATGGGATTACCTATTCCTTTTCTATATGGGATAGTTAATTTTATTGTAAAATTTATTTTAGGATTAACTAATAGTTATAATTAAATATTAGAAATTTTATTTCGAAATTATTATTGCTATCTCTTGTAACAGATGATCTTAGGGGTCGTTTGGTATGAGGTATAAGTAGGTATAATGCTGGTATAAAAATTTAATACCACCTTAATTCTTCGTTTGGTTAACAAACCAGGTATAAGTTATCCCATGATTAAAATTAACATCGGGATGACTTATACTTTATATAGGGTGGGGTAATTAGCACCGATATAAATTATACATTCTTCTTACAAATTATGCAATTGTCATATTTAATATAACATACCAAACAATGGATAAAAAATAATCCCATCATAATTAATCCTAGCATAACTTATCCCAGCATAACTTATATCAGTGTAACTTATATCAGTATAACTTATTCGGCGTAAGCCGTATTCAAACCAAACGACCCTTAGGGTGTGTTTGGTATGACGGAAAATATTTTCCGTGGAAAATATTGTCACGACCCGAAATCCCACCTTTCAGGCCGTGACTGCGTCTAACGTTGAACCCGCTAGACAAGCCAACGTACACAACACCTTGACATTCTAAAACAACTTAACAGTAATAAAGCAATTATCTTTTAAACCTTTACTGAAATAACCAGAACCACTTCAAAAGTTTTACAACAGAAATGTAATAATACTCCGAAACACGCATAATTAAATGATAAAGATAACAACATCGCAAAATCCAAAAACCGGGGTGTCACAACGTCACGGACTGTCTATAAGAATACTAAATACAAGTCTGAAAGAAAATACAATATTGTCTTTAGAACGGAAGGAGAAANGACATATAACACAGATAGCAACGCAATAAATAAGCAGACAAAATAGGGAAACGAGAGCAGTTAAAGGGATCACAAGTGAGATATGACAGTATATTGATCATAAGAAAGCAGATAAGAAGCAGTTTAACAGAAAGTACCAAGTAAAGACAAGTACAAATGCCAGGAATGTAAATAATGGCACGACATCACCCTTCGTGCTTTTACTCTCTTCCTCACTATGCAAAACATGGTATAATCAATGTAAATCATGGCACAACATTATCCTTCGTGCTTCACTTTCTCTTTCGCTATGCAATGTATGATGTGATCAATGTAATCATGGCACGACATTAACCTTCGTGCTTATAATCAATGTAAACATGGCACGGCATTAACCTTCGTGCTTCACTTTCTCTTTCACTATGCAACGTATGATATAATCAATGTAATCATGACACGACATTAACCTTAGTGCTTATAATCAATGTAAACATGGCACGGCATTAAGCTTCGTGCTTCAATTTCTCTTTCACTATGCAATGTATGATATAATCAATGTAATCATGACACGACATTAACCTTCGTGCTTATAATCAATGTAAACATGGCACGGCATTTCATGCTTCACTTTCTCTTTCACTATGCAATGTATGATATAATCAATGTAAACATGGCACAACATCGCCCTTCGTGCATTACACTCTTCCTAACCAAAGCAAATGACAAATAACAATGGCAAGGAATGCAGCATAGTGGAAATACAGTTCAATATCACCCGGCAAGGGGAAATCATCAATTAATAACTCAACAAATGCCCGGCAAGGGTCTCAGCTATAACCAATCACTTCAATTGTATACTTTACGCTTGGATTCTCATTCGTATCAATACTTCTCAGGCTCAACAACCAATACTTTCAACAAGAATGAATTACCAAGTAGAAACAATTTCATAATATGATAAACATGGAAGAAATACTACAATTTCTATCCAAATAGACTCACGGGCATGCTTGACTCACATTACATAGGTACTCGTCACCTCACATATGCAATGGACATGAGAATCACATAGCACATATCAAATAATACCTATTCCCTCACCAAAGTTAGGCAAGACACTTACCTCGGGTCCAAAATAGAGTAATCAACCCTCTAACACTGCCTTTCCTCTAGAATTCGACTCCGGACGGTATTATCTAGACATAATCAACTCAAGTATATCAATAATGGCTCAATAAATCAAACCCATAGCCTAATTACTAATTTCTAAGCATTCTTCCTAAAATTCCAAAATTTGACTCCGGGCCCACATGATCCAAACCCGAGGCTCGGACCAAAATCCGACTACCCATAACCCCACGAGTTCAAATATATCATTTGTTTTGAAATCCGACCCCAAATTGAGGTTGAATTACCCAAAATTTCCAACAAACCTAACTCTACCCAAAACCCCTAATTTCTACCTTTATTTTAGGATTTTAGGCCTAGATTCTAGTGTTTGATTGATGAAAATAAGAGGAAACGATGTTAAGAACACTTACCTATGGAGCTATGGAGGAAAAGTTCTTCAAAAGTCGCTTAGGTGGGTTGGGGAAGAAGAAGAGTTATGAAAATATGGTGAAAACCCCGTAATGAAGTCTATTTTTAACACTTAAAATCACTTGGCAAAAATACACTATGCGCTCGCGACCCCTTGGCCTCGTTCGCACAGTGTTAGCAAGATTGGCCTATGCGTTCGCGTGCCAGGGGCCGCGTTCGCACAGGCCTGGCACTACCCAGCCCCCAGGTCCCCCTAATAGCCTATGCATTCGCACCCCTTAACCCCGCGTTCGCACAACTTTGCCTATCCTACCCTCCGCGTTCGCACCCTATGTGGTGCGTTCGCATAGCTCTGTCTGACATACCCTCCGCGTTCGCACCCAATGTGGTGCATTCGCATAGAGCAATTTGGACCCTAACCCCAGACCCCACTTTTACCCTGTGCGTTCGCACCCCCTTGAGTGCGTTCGCATAGGGTAATTTACCTGGACACCAGAAACCAACAATTACACCAGATTTTTCAACCTTTTAGCAACCCGACACCTACCCGAAACTCACCCGAGCCCTCGTGGATCAAAACCAAATACACACACGACTTCAAAATCATCCTACGGACTTATTCAAGTAATTAAACCACCAAAATAACATCAGAAATAATGAATTAAACTCCAAAATCCATAGAATTTTCTCAAACTTCATAAACTATCAAATTTTCCATTTTCTTGGTCCGAAACACGTCAAACCAAGTCCGTTTCTTAGAAAATTTTACAGACAACTCATAATAACCATATTAAACCTGTTCCGGGCTCCGGAATCATAATGCGGGCCCGGTAACACGGGTTTCACATCAAAATTCATTTTCAAAATCCTTTATTATTTTGAGAAAACAATTTTCTTTAAAAATTCATTTCTCGGGTTTGGGACCTCGGAATTCGATTCCGGGCATACGCTCAAGTCCCATGTATTCCTACGGACCCTCCGGGACCGTCAAATCACGGGTCCGGGTCCGTTTACCAAAAATATTGACCAAAGTCAACTTTATTCATTTAATTATCATAAAATTTCATTCCCATCAAATTTCAACATAAAGACTTCCCGGCTACACGCCCGGACTGCGCACGCGTATCGAGGTGAGATTAACGGAGGCTTTCGGGGTCTCGGAACACAGATTTAGCTAGAATTACTTAGGATGACCTTTTGGGTCATTACAAATATTTTCCAAGAAAATATTTTTTTGGAAAACAAGTAGTAATCTTATTCATTTTTGGGTGTTTGGTACGCAAATCAAGGAAAATATTTTCTCAAGAGTATTCATAAATAATTTTGATACAATAAACATGAAGCCATAAACTTTCGAACCAACAACTTTTTGAACCACAAATTTCATAAACTTCTGAACCGCAAAACTTTCGAAACCGCGAAATTTTGAACCCTTAAACTTTATAATTTCTTAACCCGTAAACTTCGAAACACATAAATCTCTGAACTCATAACTTTGGAACTTATAAAATTTTGAACCTGTAAACCAAAAGATGAAACAAGTAAAACTGAAAATATATTAAAAAAATATTTTTTTGGGGGGAGGGGGAGCAGGGTGGAGGTGGGGGTGCAGAAAAAAAAAATTAAAAATTATAAAAAAAGTAAAAAAAAAATTCTTGTGCGAGAGTGGGGTAGGGGTTGAGGGTGGG
>ML297347.1:1199-83241 GCA_005239495.1 Nicotiana undulata
CCGTTAAAAAAATGCTCATTTCATGCCACTGACGTTACACATTTGGCTCATCCATGCCATTATTGACTAACGGCTCAATTTTTAATATTTATAATATGGGGCATGGGTTAATTCGGACGAATGTGGACATTACACGTGGAAATGTTGGGGTTTAAAAACAATAAAAATAAAACAAAAATTGAGCCGTTAGTCAATAATGGCATGGATGAGCCAAATGTGTAACGTCAGTGGCATGAAATGAGCATTTTTTTAACGGGTGACATTGATAGACCATTTCTGAAAATTGAGTGGCATTCTTAAGCCTTTTCCGTAGATCTTTTAAGATTATGAAATTATTTTTCAATTTTATAATTTATGCTTAGACTCACTAATATAGAAGATAGTTTGTTGTTTATGGAATAAAAAAGTAAATAGATATTAATCAAATATATTTGATACTCCGATTTTATTAATGAATATCAAAACTTAAAATTATATCTTCTAAAACTGAAAAGAAAAGATATTACTTAATGTAAGTACACCGTGGAAAACGGGTGAAGTAAGCATATATTTATAATTTATAATTGAAGTGTTCTAAAATTAGATAATTATACCAAAGTAATACCTATTGTCTTGAATAACTATAATTGGTACAGTGATATTGATTCAAAATCTTAATCTGTTCCTACTAAAATTAAAGTTAGTGACGTTGGGTTCGATTTTGTCCTAACCTAAATAATATGGTTATGTGCTGCTTTTGTGTCCTTGAATGATAGGTTTATAAGTTATACAGTGGTTTGTTTTGTTTATACATGCAATTCAAGATTTTGTTTGTCTTCATATTGGCGATTTTGACGTGAATTTGGTGGGTTGTCCTATTTTCCTGCGGGTTCTCGTCCTGCTGCATGGTGGTACGAGATCCACTTGCATGCGATTCGCCTCCATCGGGGAATTGATCGTACATTTTCAAATTTATTTTGAAAATTTTAATTTTGATGAAGTTTCATTTGAAGATAAAAATATATTTGAACATAAGTTTTCAACATATGAATTTACAATTGTGTGCTTTTCAATATTTAGTCGAAAATCCAACAAAAGACTTTTTACCATTTCAAAAGTTAAACTTTTATTTGCTGCCTTTTTTTTTCCTTCTGTTTATTTTCTTAAGTAGAGGACGTTCATTAAAATTTTATTACTATAGTTCTGTATATATTTTATTTTTGTGCTTTTACTTTTGAGCAATTCACTATGTTAAATGGACCCCTATTATTTCAAGGTTAGTATTCCAATAAACTTATAGTTTTGTTTGAGAAACATGAATTATAAATTATGCTAACTATTAATATTTAAAAAAAAAATCAGAATTTGAGGGTGTCAATATTGATGGTGATACACGAGGTATGCTATTAGAAGAACACCACAACTAACAGTCATACATACAAGTTTATTAATATTTAACTTTATGTATCAAGGCGATATGCAATCAAGCTTACAAGATCATGATGAAAATGAAGATGAAGATGTGTTTGAAGGTATGTTGATAGAAACCCAACAATGATCGATGGTGAAAATGTATTAACAATTCAAACTATATTGACTTCTTAATTTTTATATTTTATTATTATTATTTGTAGAGGATGACGTCGAAAGCTGGACAATTTTCAATGAAGGTAAGTATGATGGTTATTAAATTTATACATACAATATAATTCTATTTTATGTATAATAAGTATTGTGAATTTAACCCTTTATTTTACTCTTACTATACGAGATTACTGGGATATTGGCGACGCTACTCATGAATGTGAATATTGTGGGGCAAATTTCTGGTACGAGGAAAGAATTAACAAGAAGTACAAGAATAAAAAATCACTATTCAGTTTGTGCTGCAATCGTGGAAAGATCAAGCTACCAAATCCAAAAGAGTCGCCTTCAATCTTAAAGGAATTATTGTTTGGATCAGGTTAATAGATAATTTTATTTGAATAAAATAAAATAACACAAGAATTTGTACATATATCTTCTTTAACAAACTCTAATTTCATGAAAGTGCAAAAAATAAACATTTCAGAGAGAATATACGAACATATAATTCTATGTTCTCATTTACATCAATGGGAGGAAAGATTGATGTCTTTGTCAACCAAACAAAGGGACCGAGAGCATTCAAATTATCTGAGCAAAACTATCACCAAATTGGAAGCTTATTACCTCAACAAAGATCTACTCCAAAATTTGCACAATTGTATATCTATGATACAGAAAATGAAGTGGAAAATAGGATTCGTGCTATAAAAATAAATTTTATAAAAGAAAAATGTTCTTAGTTGAATTTAATATTTTATTCTTACAGTTATTGTGAAAGTAACAATCAGCTTCATGCTGAAATGTTACTGATCTGAAGCAAATGCTTGATGACCACAATGTTCTTGCAAAGTCATTTAGAACGGTAAGAGATCCGTTACTACTTAAGTTTGCAATATCCGTTACTATTTTCATATGGTGAAGACGGATACCGAGAAGATAATCCTTTAAATGAAAGTGATGATTCTACTGGTGGAAGGAAATGTGTTAGCACACGTGAATACTTATCATACAAAATTCATGAAAGGAAGTCTGAAGTCCCAACAACTGTGTCATCTAAAAGATTATCTCAGCAATTCATGGTAGATGGATATACAATGATCGAATCTTCTTGATTGAAGTTTATTAGGCTTCATAAAAAATAATTGAGACCACACTTTTATAAAGGGTTAGAAGATGTTGTTTTGCATGGAGACATTGAACCTTCTTCTCGAGGACAAAGAGGTATATTTTCTTCCAACTTCACAGGGGGTGCACGTTACATGTTGCAAATTTATCAAGATGCCATGGCAATTTGCAAATGGACAGGGTACCTTGATCTCTTCATCACATTTATTTGCAATCCAAAATGGCCTGAAATTACTAGATTTGTGGAGAGTATGAGACTATCTCCAGAAGATCGTCCTGACATTTTAACAAGAATTTTCAAAATTAAATTGGATCGCATGATAAAGGACCTGCGAAACAATAAAGCTTTTGGAGAAGTAAAAGCAGGTATAATATTTAAATTCTTTAACAATTGTTACATTATTATTTTAAGTTATTGTAAGCTAATACAAAAAATAATTTATACAAATACTTACTTATCTAATAAATCATTTTTTTGTAGTAATTTATACAGTTGAATTTCAAAAGCGAGGCTTGCCTCATGCATACATCTTGCTTTTTCTTCGTAATAAGTACCCAAGTATTGCAGATATTGATGGAATAATTTCAGCAGAATTACCAGATAAAAAAGTTGATCACCAATACTATAAGGTTGTTACAAATTTTATGATGCATGGCCCGTGTGGTTCTGCTAGAAAATCTTCTCCTGGCATGCAGAACGGTAAATGTACAAAGCATTTTCCAAAAATAATTGTGCCATCAACCACAGTTGATGAAGATGGATATCCTATTTATAGAAGAATTGAGGATGATAGAACTACATTAAGATCAGGTATTGAGTTGGATAATAGGTATATTGTGCCACGCAATAGATTTTTACTATTGAAGTATGACGCACATATTAATGTAGAATGGTGCAATCAATCACGATCCACTAAGTACTTATTTAAGTATGTTAATAAAGAAAATGATCGTGTCACCACAACTTTCTCTCAAAGTGTAAATAAGGAAGACTCTGGGGTTGTTGATAAAATGAATATGTATTATGATTGCCGATACATATCACTATGTGAAGCTGCTTGAAATTTTTTAAAATTCCCAATACACCATAAAGAACCATCTGTAGAAAGGCTATCATTTCACCTACCGAATAATCATAATGTCATATTTTCATATGATGATCCAATTGATGCAGTTGTGAATAGACCAACCTTAAAGAAATCTATTTTTTGAGCTGGTTTGAAGCAAATAAGGCATTTTTTGAAGCAAGAGAATTAACTTATGCAGAATTCCCTCTCAAGTTTGTTTGGAAAAAAAATGGAAAGATGGAAAAAAGAAGAACATTTGCATTTTCTATTGGAAGAATCTTCTTTGTTCCACTTGAATCTGGCGAGCAATATTACCTTAGATTGTTGTTGAATGTCATTAAAGGTCCAAAATACTATGAGGATCTCAAAAAAATCAACAGTCGTAATCATTAGACTTATAAGGATGCATGTTATGCTCTGAGTTTATTAGATGATGACAAAGAATATGTTGATGCTATAGTAGAAACAAGTAATCGGGGAATGCCATCATATCTTAGGCAATTATTTGCTATGCTACTTTTATCAAATTCAATATCACGTCGAGAAAGTGTTTGGCAAGCAACATGACATTTACTATTAGAAGATATCCTTTGGATAACCCAGGTACTCAAATATTGCTTCCAAATTCAAGTTATCATATTGTATTTCTGAATTATGGATGATTTGCATAACTACATTAATTAAATTAATTTGTTAGTACTTCATTCAATTTAATATGATACTAAATTACTTGATATTTTTTCTCCATTTCCTTCAAAATGAATCCCAAAACTACAGGTCCTAAAATATGTTTAGATATGTTTATTTTTCCTATAGTGTTATGTTTTGATTATAGGAATAAGTACGGATGAATGCATTTATTAGACATAAATACTAATAGATAGTTAATTCTTTGTAATTCATTCCATTACAATTTGTAACATCTAATAATCAGTACTTATGCATGCATTGTCCACTTTAATTGAAAAGGTTTTAATTTGTTAATATTGAAAATCAAACCTGTCTTTCTCGATATATTAGGTATAACAAGATGCATCTTCACGTATTTGTAATTTTTATCAATAAAATGAACCATACAGTTTGGACTATCAAACTCCTTCAACTTCGATAAAATTAAATAGCCTTCAATTTTATCTGAACCATTATTTTACATTTTACTTTTACATTTATCTTATTATTCATTTCATGTAGCTCAACTAAACTTTAATTTATTTAAATATTATATATTTTGTGTTATTTCAGAAGTTGATCTCACAGATGATGAATTGAAAAATCGTTGTTTGCAAAAGCTGAAAAACTTTTTAAAAGGATATGGAAGAAGTTTTCAAGATTTTCCAACAATGCCAAGGCCTATTTAAAGTGCGGAAGAAGTTGACATCGACAACAGATTAATTCGTGATGAATTGCGTTATAATAGACTCGCACTGACGGAGGAACATGAACAATTATTAAAGAATTTGACGGATGAGCAGAAGTTAATTTATGAGAAAATAATAACAGTTGTAAATGAAAACAAAGGTGAATTTTTCTTCTTATATGATTTTGGAGGAACAAGCAAGACTTTTATTTGGAGGACTCTGGCTTCTGCCATAAGATCTAGAGGAGATATTGTGTTAACTGTTGCTTCTAGCGGGAATGCATCTCTATTGTTATCAAGTGGTTGAACAACTTATTAAAGATTTATAATTCCACTCAATCTAACTAAAGATTCAACATGTAATATCAAGCAAGGTACTCCTATAGCAAATTTGAGTGTCAAGGCAAAGTTGATTATTTGGGATGAGGCACCGATGATGCATAGATATTGTTTTGAAGCTGTTGATAAAACTCTAAGAGATATTCTTAGATTCAAAGATGCATCTAATTTAGAACGATCATTTGGAGGTAATACAATTGTTCTTGGTGGTGACTTCAGACAAATATTACCTGTCATCCCAAAAGGTACTAGGCAAGATATTGTTAATGCTTCTCTCAATTCTTCTTATTTATGGCCTTATTGTCAACTTTTAACGCTAATAAAGAATATGATATTGCAAGGTAATGAAATAGGTCCCCATGCAGATGAGTTGAGAGATTTTTCAGATTGGATTTTGGCAATTGGTGATGGTATGATAGGTAGTTCAGTTGATGGCAATGAAAAAGTTCAAATACCGGATGATCTTTTGATAAAAGAATCTACTAGTCAATTATATGCAATTGTAGAAAGTACATATCCTAATTTTATCAATTGTTGCAACGATATAGGATACCTCCAACAAAGAGACATTATTGCTCCAACTCTTGATATGGTAGAATCAATTAACGAATATATGATTTCATTCAATCATAGTCCTGAGAAATCATATTTATAACGACCCCGCCGGTCTTTCCAAGAGTTATATCCCTGTTTTCCCCATTTCTGCTTCTTTATGTGTTATTCAGCGATATTGTATGGTATCGGGTTAGTTGGTTCGGGTCCAAAGTGGTTTCAGAGTGGAATGAGAAACTTAGTCTATTATTAGGAAGCTTAAGTTGGAAAAGTAAACCAGATATTGACTTATGTGTGAACGATCTCGAATTCGGATTTTTATGATTCGGATAGATCTGTTAGGGGATTTTGTACTTAGGAGCACGTACGGAATGTAATTTGGAGGGTCGTGGTAGAATTAGGCTTGAATTGGCGAAAGTTAGATATTTGGCGATTTTGGTCCGCAGTGAAAAATTAGATATTGGGGTCGGAATGAAATTTCGGAAGTTGGAGTAGGTTTTTAGTGCCAATTGTGACGTGTGTGCAAAATTTGAGGTCATTCGAACGAGGTTTTGTAGGTTTCGGCGTCGTTTGTGGAATTCAAAAGTTTAGAAGTTCTTAAGCTTGAATCCGAGGGTAATTTGGTATTTTTGATGTTGTTTTGAGAGTTTCTAAGGTTCGAATAAGTTCGTATATTGGTATAGGACTTGTTGGTATTATTGTTTGGGGCCCCGAGGGCCTCAAGTGTGTTTCAGGTGGTTAAAAGATTGGGTTTTGGAGTTGAGAGTTGTTGTTTTTCTGGTTTTTGAACTTCTGGTGTTTTTCCGCACCTGCGGATGGGGAGCCACAGGTGCAAGGTTGCAGGCGTGGAAGGATATCTCGCAGATACGAAATTGGAAAGCCCAGGGCTGGAGCGCAGGCGCAAGGATTTGGCCGCACCTGCGAGACCTGGGCGCAGGTTCAGAGGCTGAGCGTTTGAGTGGTCCTCGCAGGTGCGAGATTTTGACGCGCGTGAAGTTGGCAGCAGTTGCGAGAAGCCTCGACAGAATGTATAAATAGCACACTTCGCGATTTTTGGTCCATTCTTCACCATTTTTAGTCGGTTTTGAAGCTTTTGGCAGTGATTTTGAAGGGGAATTCATGGGATATCAGTGAGGTAAGTTACTTGAACCCTAATACTCGTGTTTATGGTGATTTTCCGTTGTTTAATCATGTAATTAGTGGGAATTAGGGGTGAAGTTGAGGGATTAGGGCTTGGGATTTTTGGAGAGATTGAGGTGAGGATTTGAGGGACCAAACGGTGTTGAATTTTAATAAATTTGGTATGGTTAGACTCGTGAGTGAATGAGATTTCTAGATTTGTAATTTTTGTCGGGTTTCGAGACGTGGGCTCGGGGGCCAGGTTTTAGCCAATTTCGGGGTTTGGCCTAATTTTGCAATTTTCTTGTGGAATTCATTTCCTTAGCATATGTTGATGGTATTATACTAGTTGTGAATAGATTCGGAGCTTTTGGAGATCGAGACGAGGGGTGAGAGCATCCCGAAGTAGGATTGCTATGCTGTTAAGGTAGGTAACAGTTTTAAATCTGGTTTTGAGGGTATGAAACCCGGAGATTTGGTATGCTGTGACTGTGTGGAGGTGACACCCATGCTAGGTGATGGGCGTGTGGGTGTACGCCGTGAGGGATTGAGACTCGGTCCGTCCCATGAAGTTGTGAATTCTAATAGCCTTTATTTGTGTTTATGTGCTTTCCTGTCTGTTAGAACTTGACTGCTTTCATGTTAGAGATCATGTTTAGGCTTTATCCCTGCTCACAGTAGTTATACTCAGTCATAGTAATTCTTGTACATGTTTACCTCAGTCTATGTTATCTTCTTGTTGATACACTGTAATAATTGATTTGGGTTGTTTTCCTTTTTTTATTAAGAATTGTGAGGCTAGAGAGGTACATGACTGAGTGAGGCCAAGGGCCTGTTGTGTGATATTGTACTATAGCACGTGAGTTGTATGTGCGGATCCAGATATTGATACCATAGCACGTGAGTTGTGCGTGTGGATACAGATATGATATTATAGCACGTGAATTGTTCGTGCAGCACGTGAGTGGCCTGTGCAGATTAGCGCTTGGGCTGTAGGAGCCCCTCCGGAGTCTGAACACCCCTAGTGAGCGCAGGTACCTATTGAGCGTGTGCATTGAGTGCTGAGGGATTGAGTGATAGTGCTTGTGAGGTTTCATTTATTTCATTGTTGTTGTAATTAGCTGCTATTTGCCTTGTTGTAGTCGATAATTTACGAAACTGATCCTTTACTCATGTTTATCTTTAACTGTGAAAATTATCAATTGAATTGTTTTGCTTAGCTCGTCACTAGTACTCACTTCCTTATTTATTGTTGTTACTTGCTGAGTCGGTTGTACTCATACTACACCCTGCACTACATGTGCAGATCCGGGTGTGTTTGAGAGCGGCGATTGTTGATTCCAGGACGGTCGAGTTTCGGAGACTGCAAGGTAGTTGCCAGCGTCCGCAAGACCTTGTTACTCCTTCTATTTCCCTTTCCTGGTTGTTTTGACATTTAGACAATTGTTGTAATAGTTTTAAGTACTTAAACGCTCATGACTTTGTGATACCCCGATTTTTGGGGCTCGTTTCTTTGCAATTTGCTTCAAATTCGAATTTAGCTTTGATTTTATGGGAATTTTTAATATTGAAATTCTTTACTAAACTCTTATAATTAAATTGGTAGTATTTTTGAGAAAATAGGCTTGCCTAGTATCACGGTAGGCGCCATCACGACAGGGTTTAGATTTGGGCCATGACAAGTTGGTATCAGAGCCTAGGTTACATAGGTCTCACGAGTCATGAGCGGGTTAGTAGAGTCTTGCGTACCGGTACAGAGACGTCTGTAATTATCTTCGAGAGGTTGTAGAACCCTTAGGAAAATTTCACATTCCTGGATTCTTGTCGTGCGATCTATTTATTCTGGTAACTAAACATCTGTTATTTCATTCTCTCATAGATGGTGAGGACTCGTGCTACCAGTTAGGAGGGCCAGCCACCAGTACCACCAGCTAGGGCCACGAGAGGCCAAGGCCGCGGTAGAGACCGTGGTAGAGGCAGAGACACCGCCCACGCAGCAGCTGTGGCAGCACCTGCAGATCCCCCAGTTGCCCAGCTCAGGACCAGGTCCCTGTGGTAGATGTTCCAGTAGGACCAGCTCAGGCACCACCTGTGCCTATTGTGATTCCTGGCCTTCAGGAGGCTCAAGCCTAGATTTTATCAGTATGTAATGGCCTTGTTCAGGCGGTCTCAGTTACTACAGCAGCCACTTCTCAGGCCGGGAGAGGCACCCAAACTTCCACCGCCCGCACACCGGAGCAGGTTGTTCAGGGACTCCAGACACCGGGGGCACTACCAGCCCAGCCGGTTGCAGCTGCTTAGGAGCATGTATTTCCTTCTATGCTAGAGGATGATCAGTGTAGGTTGGAGAGGTTTGGGAGACTCCAGCCTCCACCTTTCAGTGGTACAGAGAGAGAGGATGCCCAGGATTTCTTGGACAAATGTCAGAGGATACTCCGCACAGCTGGTATTCTGGAGGCTTATGGGATATCATTCACTACATTTCAGTTTTCTGGGGCTGCAGTCCGATGGTGGGAGACTTATGAGAGGCGTAGGACTGTTGGCGCAACACCCCTCACTTGGCAGTAGTTCGTGGTATTTTGGAGAAGTTTGTGCCCCAGTCCTGCAGAGAGGAGCTACGCAGACAGTTTGAGCAGCTTTGCCAGGGTGATATGTCTGTGATGCAGTATGAGATGCGGTTCTCGGAGTTGGCCCGACATGCTATCTAGTTGGTTCCCATGGACAAGGAGAGGATCATGAGGTTCATAGATGGTCTCACTTTTTAGCTACGATTGCTTATGATCCGAGAGAGGGTATCTGGTTCCACCTTTGATGAGGTTGTCGACATTGCTTGATAGATTGAGATGGTTTCGCGGTTAGGAGAGGGTTGAGAGGGAGGCCAAGAGGCTTCGTGGACCAGGTGGATTCAGTAGCGCTCCTCATGGGGGTCAGTTCCAGCACGTCAGAGGTCGTTCATTCAGGCATGCTCCGTTAGCTCGTATATCATCTGGCCATGGTTCTCAGAGTCATCAGTAGGGCCAGTCATCATTCAGTGCACTGCCAGCGCAGAGTTCTCATCATGCCCCGTCCGCTCAGGTATCCTCGGGTCTTTTGGGCATCAAGAGTAGCAGTTCTGTTAGAGGAAGGGTTGTTTCGAGTGTGGGTATTTTGGTCACATTATGAGATATTTCCCCAGGATATTGGTTGGGACTCCACAACGGAGTACTCGGCCGATAGCACCAGCACCAGTTCCTCCACCACCCGCCCAGCCAGCTAGGGGTAACCTCAGCCAGCGAGGGGCGGAGCCCGGTCGGCTAGGGGTCACCCGAGAGAGGGAGGCAGATCAGAGGGTGGCCAGGCATGTTTCTATGCCCTCTCATCCAGACCAGATGCTATCGCTTCAAATTCTATGATTACAAGTATTGTCTCAGTTTGTCATAGATATGCCTCTGTATTATTTGACCCTGGTCTACATATTTATATGTTTCCTCGTATTTCACTCATTTTTTTGATATGCCCCATGAGTCTTTAATTTCATCTATTCATGTATCTACTACGGTGCGCGATACTATTGTTGTGGACCACGATATCGATCATGTGTGGTGTCTATTGGGGATCTAGAGACCCGAGTGGACCTTTTGTTGCTCATTATGGTTGATTTTGATGTAATATTGGGTATGCATTGGTTATCTCCATGTCATGCTGTTATAGATTGTCACGGTAAGACCGTGACGTTGGCAATGCCAGGATTTTTGAGGGTAGAGTGGAGCAACTCTATAGACTATGTACCGAGTAGGGTGATTTCATATTTTAAGGCTCGCGTATGGTTGAGAAGGGTTGTCTCTCTTAATTGGATTTTGTGAGAGATGTTAGTGTAGAGACTCCTGCCATTGTTTTTGTTCCGGTGGTATGTGATATTCCGGATGTGTTTCCTGCAGACCTGCCGAGCATGCCGCCTGACAGGGATATTGACTTTGATATTGATTTGGTGGCAGGCACTCAGCCCATTTCTATTCCACCGTATCGTATGGCACCGGTGGAGTTGAAGGAATTGAAAGAACAACTTCAGGAACTCCTTGATAAGGGGTTTATTCGGCCTAGTGTGTCACCTTGGGGTGCACCGGTTCTATTTGTGAAGAAGAAGGATGGTTCCATGAGAATGTGCATTGACTACAGGCAATTGAACAAGGTCACAGTCAAGAAAAAGTATCCTTTACCTCGTATTGATGATTTATTTGACCAACTTCATGGAGCGAGGGTGTTCTCCAAGATTGATTTAAGGTCCGAGTATCATCAACTGAAGATTCAGGATTCAGATATTCTTAAGACAACTTTCAGGACCCGCTATGACCATTATGAGTTCTTGGTAATGTATTTTGGGTTAACCAATGCCCCAACACCGTTCGTGCATTTGATGGACAGTGTATTCCAACCATATTTGGACTCCTTCGTTATTGTATTTCATTGATGACATCTTGGTGTACTCACGTAGCCAGGAGGAGCATGCTCAACATTTGAGGACTGTATTATAGAGATTGAGGAAGGAGAAGTTTTATGCAAAGTTCTCCAAGTGTGAGTTTTGGCTCACAGTGGCATTCTTGGGGCACGTGGTGTCTAGTGAGGGTATTCAGGTGGATCCGAAGAAGATAGAGGCGATGCAGAGTTGGCCTAGACCATCCTCAGCCACGGAGATTAGGAGCTTCCTTGGTTTGGCAGGTTATTACCATCGCTCGTAGAGGGATTTTCATCTATTTCTTCGCCCTTGACCAAATTGACCCAAAAGTGTGCTCCATTCAGGTGGTCGGACGAGTGTGAGGAGAGCTTTTAGAAGCTCAAGACTGCTTTGACCACAACTACATTGTTAGTTCTGCCATCAGCTTCAGGTTCTTATACCGTGTATTGTGATGCCTTGAGGATAGGCATTGGGTGTGTTTTGATGCAAGAGGGTAGGGTGATTGCCTATGCCTCACGCCAGTTGAAGACCCATGAGAAGAATTATCTGATGCATGATCTTGAGTTAGAAGCCATTGTTCACGCCTTGAAGATTTGGCGTCATTATTTGTATGGGGTTCATTATGAGATTTATACTGATCACCAGAGTCTGCAACATCTATTTAAGCAAAAAGACCATAATTTGCGTCAGTGGACATGGTTAGATCTTCTTAAGGACTATGATATCACCATTTTATACCATCCGATGAAGGCCAACGTGGTGGCTGATGCTTTGAGTCACCAGGCGGAGAGTTTAGGGAGTTTAGCATATCTTCCTGCATCAGAGAGACCTTCGGCATTGAATGTTCAGGCCTTAGCAGGCCAGCTTGTGAGATTGGATATTTTGAAGCCTAGTCGGGTGTTGGCTTGCGTGGTCTCCAAGTCTTCTCTTTATGACCGTGTTAGGGAGCATCAGTATGATGACCCCCACTTGCTCGTTCTTCAGGACAGGGTCCGACGAGGTGATGCTAGGGATGCGACTATTGGTGATGACGACTGTGTGCCCAATCTAGATGGGCTTCGGGAGTTGATTCTTGAGGAGGCCCACAACTCGCGGTATTCCATCCATCCGGGTAATGTGAAGATGTACCAAAATTGAGACAACACTATTGGTGGAGGCGGATGAAGAAGGATATAGTTGGGTTTGTAGCTCGGTGTCTTAGCTGTCAGTAGGTTAAGTATGAGCATCATAGACCGGGTGGCTTGCTTCAGAGGTTAGATATTCCGGAGTGGAAGTGGGAGGAAATCACCAGGACTTTGTAGTTGGGCTCCCACAGACTTCGAGGAAGTTCGATGCTATTTGGGTTATTGTGGATCGGCTGACCAAGTCTACTCACTTCATTCTTGTTGGTATTACTTACACTTCAAAGGTTTTGGCTGAGATTTATATCCAAGAGGTTGTTCACCTGCATGGTGTCCCAGTTTCCATCATTTCATATAGAGGTACTCAGTTTACATTGTAGTTTTGGAGGTCCATGCAATGAGGGTTGGGTACTCAGGTTGAGTTGAGCACAACTTTTCACCCTCATACGGACGGACAGTCCGAGCGCACTATCATATATTGGAGGACATGTTGTGCGCTTGTGTCTTTGACTTTGGGTATTCATGGGACTAGTTTCTACCACTCTCGGAGTTTTCGTATAACAATAGTTATCGGTCGAGTATTTAGATGGCTCCGTACGAGGCTTTATATAGGAGGAGGTGTAGATATCCGATTGGATAGTTTGAGCCGAGTGAGGCTAGGCTATTGGGTGAAAACTTAGTCCAGGATGCATTAGATAAGGTGAAGTTGATTCAGGAGCGGCTTCGCACGGCACAGTCTAGGCAGAAGAGCTATGCTGACAGGAAGGTCCGGATGTGTCATTTATGGTTGGGGAGAAGGTCTTGCTGAAGGTATCACCCATGAAGAGTGTTATGAGGTTTGGGAAGAGGGGCAAATTGATCCCCCGGTTCATTGAGCCTTTTGAGGTGCTTCAAAGGATTGGGGAGGTGGCTTATAAGCTTGCCTTGCCACCCAGTTTGTCGAGTGTGCATCCGGTATTTCATGTTTTCATGCTTCGGAAGTATATTGGCGACCTGTCCCATATTTTGGACTTCAACACGATTAAGTTGGAGGGTGATATCACTTATGATGTGGAGCCGATGGCTATTTTGGATAGACGGGTTGGAAAGTTGAGGTCAGTGGACATAACTTAAGTGAGGGTGCAATGGACAGGGCATCCTGTGGAGGAGGCCACCTGGGAGACCGAGCGAGAGATGCGGAGCAGATATCCAGACCTATTTGAGACTCTAGGTATGTTTCTAGACTCGTTCGAGAGACAAACGTTTGTTCAAGAGGGGGAGGGTGTAACGACCTGGCCGGTCGTTCCGAGAGTTATAGCCCCATTTTCCCTATTTCTGCTTATTTATGTGTTATTCAGCTATATTGTATGGTATCGGGCTGGTTGGTTCGGGTCCGGAGTAGTTTTGGAGTAGAATGAGACGCTTGATCTCTTATTAGAAAGCTTAAGTTGGAAAAGTCAATCGGATATTGACTTATGTGTGAACGATATCGAATTTGTATTTTTATGATTCGGATAGCTCCGTTAGGGGATTTTGGACTTAGGAGCGCATCCGAAATGTAATTTGGAGATTTGTGGTAGAATTAGGTTTGAATTGGCAAAAGTTGGAAATTTGGCGATTTTGGTCGGCAGTGGAAAATTAAAATTTGGGGTTGGAATGGAATTCCAGGAGTTGGAGTAGGTTTGTAGTGTCAATTGTGACGTGTGTGCAAAATTTGAGGTCATTCGGATGAGGTTTGGTAGGTTTCGACGTCGTTTGCGGAATTCGAAAGTTTAGAAGTTCTTAGGCTTGAATACGAGGGTAATTTGGTGTTTTAATGTTGTTTTGAGAGTTCCGAAGGTTCGACTAAGTTCGTATATTGGTATAGGACTTGTTGGTATTATTGGTTGGCGTCCCGAGGACCTCGGGTGTGTTTCGGGTGGTTAACGGATTGGGTTTTGGAGTTGAGAGTTGTTGTTTTTCTGGTTTTTGAACTTCTGGTGTTTTTCCGAACATGCGGATGGGGATCCACAGGTGCGAGGTCGCAGGTGAGGAAGGGTGGCTCGCAGATGCGAAATTGGGAAGCCCAGGGCTGGAGCGCAGGCGCAAGGATTTGGCCGCACCTGTGAGCCCGCATGTGCTAGACCTTGGCGCAGGTGCGGAGGCTGAGCGTTTAAGTGTTCCTCGCAGGTGCGAGATTTTGACTGCATGTGCGGTACCTCAGGCGCGTGAAATTGTCCGCAGGTATGAGAAACCTTGGCAGAATGTATAAATAGCACACTTCGCGAATTTTGGTCTATTCTTCACCATTTTTAGTCGGTTTTGAAGCTTTTGACCGTGACTTTGAAGGGGAATTCAAGGGCTATCAGTGAGGTAAGTTACTTGAGCCCTAATACTCGTGTTTATGGTGAGGTGACACTCATGCTAGGTGACGGGCGTGTGGGCTTACGCCGTGAGGGATTGAGACTTGGTCCGTCCCGTGAGGATGTGAAGTCTAATAGCCTTTATTTGTGTTTATGTGCTTTCTTGTGTGTTAGAACTTGACTGATTTCATATTAGAGATCATGTTAGACTTTATCCCAACTCACAGTAGTTATACTAAGTCATAGTGATTCTTGTAC
The DNA here is from genome assembly GCA_005239495.1 of Nicotiana undulata. NCBI lineage: Eukaryota > Viridiplantae > Streptophyta > Magnoliopsida > Solanales > Solanaceae > Nicotiana > Nicotiana undulata. The sequence goes on from ML297347.1 coordinate 16,457, forward strand.
ATGTTTACCTCAATCTCTGTTATCTTCTTGCTGACACACTGTAATACTTGATTTGGGTTGTTTTTATTTATTTATTAAGAACTGTGAGGCTAGAGAGGTACATGACTGAGTGAGGCCGAGGGCCTATTGTGAGATATTATACTATAGCACGTGAGTTGTCTGTGCAGATCCAGATATTGATACCATAGCACGTGAGTTGTCCGTGCGGATCCAGATATGATATCATAGCACGTGAGTTGTCCGTGCAGCACGTGAGTGGTCCGTGCAGATTAGCGCTTGGGCTGTAGGAGCCCCTCCAGAGTCTGAACACCCCAGTGAGTGCAGGTACCTATTGAGCGTGTGCATTGAGTGCTGAGGTATTGAGTTATAGTGCTTGTGAGGTTTCATTTATTTCGTTGTTGTTGTAATAAGCTTCTATTTGCCTTGTTATAGCCGATAATTTACGAAACTGATCCTTTACTCATGTTTATCTTTAACTGTGAAAATTATCAATTGAATTGTTCTGCTTAGCTCGTCACTACTACTCACTTCCTTATTTATTGTTGTTACTTGCTGAGTCGGTTGTACTCATACTACACCCTGCACTACATGTGCAGATCTAGGTGTGTTTGAGCGCGGCGATTTTTAAGTCTAGGCCGGCCCAGTTTCAGAGACTGCAAGGTAGTTGCCAGCATCCACAGGACCTTGTTACTCCTTCTATTTCCCTTTTCTGGTTGTATTGACATTTAGACACTTGTTGTAATAGTTTTAAGTACTTAAACGCTCATGACTTAGTGACACCCCGATGTTTGGGTCTCGTTTCATTGCAATTTGCTTCAAATTCGAATTTAGTTTGATTTTATGGGAATTTCTAATATTGAAACTCTTTACTTAATTCTTATAATTAAATTAGTAGTATTTTTGGGAAAATAGGCTTGCCTAGTATCACGATAGGCACCATCACGACAGGGTTTAGATTTGGGTCGTGACAATATTTGAGTTCTAATACGATTTGCAGCTCTGATCAAACTTATTTCGCATTGGAACATGTACACACACCAAATTTTTTTAACACTATTAAATATTTTGGAGTTCCAAATTATGCTCTTACTCTAAAGGTAGGTGTTGCGGTGATATTATTAAGAAATATTGACCAATCAGCAGGATTGTGTAATTGAACAAGGTTGATCATAACTAAACTTGGAAATCAAGTTATTGAAGCCAAGGTTTTATCGGGACATACAGCTGGACAGAAAGTGTTTGTCCCAAGAATGACATTGACTCCATCTGATGCTAGAATTTCATTTAAGTTCCAGCGAAGACAACTTTCAATCACTGTATCTTTTTCCATGACAATCAATAAAGTCAAGGACAATCAATTGTCTCACATGGGATTATTTTTGAAGAAACCTATGTTTACACACGGACATCTATATGTTGCTCTTTCAAGGGTGACAACTAAAAAGGGATTAAAATTTTTGGTTTATGATAATGATGGGCAAATAACTACTGAAGCTACAAATGTAGTATCTAAAGAAGTTTTTCGAAATTTATTCTGAATTGTTGAGGTAGTATGCTTCTTGTGTTTACTTTTAAACTATTTAATTACTAAGATTTCTTTTTTGATGATAATGTCTTTTGTATATATTGTTTTATTTAGCATGTTGAAAGAAACCACGATCCTCTTGTGATGTTGGAAAGAGAACTACTTGATCTATAATATGTACAAAAATAAGGTTAGTATTATTTATAGATTTATACAGATATGCTTTGGAATTAAGTTCTGAATTTCAGGTATTAAGATTTTTACAGCTTTGTGTGTCCTGACTAAAAAATTCATTTCTCTCTACAGACACGTCAAAATCACGTTTCGCTTATGCCGTTAGAAAGAAGACAACTGAAGCAACAATATCTACAAAAATCATGTCCAAATTCTTTGTACATTTATAAGGATATTCTTTTCAATTCAGTTATAAATTTCTGCAATTCTGGTTTTTACAGCTTTGCACGCTCTGACTAAAAAACATTTATCTCTCCAATGGGATGTCGAAAAACCGATCCAATTGTACCGTTGGAAAAAGGACTTCTGGAACTAAAACATATTAAAAAATTAGATGAAGATTCTTTGAAATTGTTATAAAGTTATATATCATAAACTGGTGCAAATACATTTTGTTATAACTTGGCGTAACAGTATTCTTTTCTGAATGTTATCTAGAAAAGAGGTTTTAATATGGTATTTCACCAACTGAATAATGTGAATTTTGCATTAATTAAAATAATGTCCAACTAGAGAAAAGAAAAACACGATGGTTTAAATATACTGGTAATTCATCTAATAAATATTTTTGGTTGTCTACCAGTGGTGCGATATCAGTGCGATTTACTATATTTTCTGATACTTCATGTTCTGATTGTGCTCTCTTTAACTTTGGTAGTAAAGGTATGATTAATACCATGGTTCCATTGACGAGACCTTCTCTATTTACAAAAAAAATTGGCTTAACATTCAGCTCAATAGTTCGAATAGACATGTGAACTACTACTCAGTCGAATCAATAAGTTGAAGAATATAGGAACTGATTAGCTTCCTCAACAATGTTGTCGTCAATTTCCTGTCCGTAGATAAAAATGCTCCTGCTTCTAATTCCTCTATTGAGGACCTGACAAAAGTTCTATTGAGTGAAGACCAAGGTTTGTATGAATGTTACGTTATTCAACCTATAGGTTCAAAGACTACTATATTAAAACTTGAGTTTTCTGATATATTGGAAGATACAATTTCAAAAATCTCAACTCCTGTGAATTTCATGATCCTTCTTCTATTTGGTAGATCTGCGTGGACATAAATATTGAAGGATTCTCCATGGCCAGCTAAAGAATGATCCCAAAAAGGCACGACGTCAGTGTTAGTGAGAAATTGAAAGACGATTTTATGCGAGTAATGTTTATGTCAAAGATAGTAATGTTTATTGAGGTATTTTTCACTTTGCTTCAGTAAGGCCAATTTTCTGAACCTGTTTTCCCTTTTTTAAGTGCGAATATTACTGTTCAGCCCACAACGTCGAGAGGGTTCTTAGTTATATGGTTAGAAGATATTCTTTTTCTTAAGAAAAAAATATAGTTATTATGATGATTTCATAACGATGAAGACGAATATGACTGACCGTACGATATTGATAGATAAGTAATTTAAAGTAACACATTCACAGTTTAATCCAAATATTAAATAAAGGAGGTAACTTAACGAGAATTAATATTTGAAGCCTGATAAAAGACCAAGAAATTTCTAAAGTAGGATGCCTAATTTATAGAGAGTTAGTACGCGTTTGGCCTATCTATTGTTGTCTTGCCAAGTTGTTATTACTTCTCATTTAGTTAAGTTTCAAATCTGCATGCTTTCTTCTTCGTATAATTTGTTTATTTCTCTATGTATGTATTTAATGTGTATATAATGTTCAGGTTGCGAGCGCCGCTTAAGAAAATCATATCTCTCTATTGTCACTCTCTATTGTCATGTCGAAACCACGATCCACTTGTGCCGTTAAAATAATAACTTCTTGAAGTACATTATATACAAGAATTAGGTCCAGATTCTTTGTAGATATACAAATAATCTTTTCAACTCAGTTATGAATTTCTGCCATTTTGCTTTTCACAGCTTTGTTTGCGTTGGAAAAAAAATTCATATCTCACTACTGTCATGTCGAAAACGCGATCCGCTTGTGCCCGTAAAAAAAGGACTTCTGGAACTACATTATATACAAAAATTAGGTCCAGATTCTTCGTATATTTGTCCAGATATGCTTTCGAATTCAATTATAAATTTCAGGTTTTCTGCTTTTCACAGCTTTGCGCGTCCAAACTAGTCGAAACCACGATCCGCTTGTGCCATTGGAAAGACGACTTCTGGAGCTACTATAAATAGAAAATTCAAGTCCAGATTCTTTATAAGTTATACAGATACTCTTTTAAACTTAGTTATGAAGTTCTGTCGTTTTGCTTTTCACAGCTTTTCACGCCCTGACTAAAAGTATTTTATCTCTATATAGGCACATCAAAATCATGTTCTGCTTGTGCCATTAGAAAGAGGAATTTTGGAACTAAATTATAGCAAAAGTTACGTCCAGATTCTTCATATATTTATACAGATATTACTCCGGATCCAAAAGGCATGTACAGGTATGGATGTGTACACGCCCCGGCCACTCCATTCTCAAACCTATCTGGATTGAATTCGTTGGCATCGGGTCCCCATACTTTTGGATCTGTGTGTAACATCGTTGCCAGTAACCAAATATTTACGCCCTTTGGTATGCAAATGTCCATTAATCACCTTTGTCAGCAAATGCTTCTCTTGGAAGTACTGGTACTGGAGTATATAGTCGCAACGTCTCATTAATCACCTTTGTCAACTGTCATAAGAGATATGATTCAGAGATGTTAATTAGCTAGAAAATATTTTTCACTTGATACCATTTTTTGCAGGATAAATAAACATATTAGTAATAGATAATACCTGCTTCATTCTGGAAATCATATCATGATCAGGAAGATGTCCTTTACAAACTTCAATTACCTCAGAACGAACACGATTTTGCCATTCTGGATAGACAGATAGTAGCACGAGACACCATTGCGCCGAAACAGCAGTAGTTTCATATCCAGCTAAATAACTGTTTTTACAGTTATCTACAATAAATTTATTTGCAGAATCTTGTCTCAACCCACTACTCTTGGCAGCTTCAAGAATAGTCTGTAGCAAATAGTCTCATGTATTCGTGGATGTGTATTTCTGCAATTCCACCTTGAGCGGCCTTCTCTACCACGGTTTTCCATTGCTCTACCACCGTAACTGCAGCTTCTTGAATCAATTTGATCATTCCCTAGGAAGAAGGTTAATACAAAACAAATTAAAAATACACAACGAGTGATAACTTTATACTATTCTTCGTTACTATTTCATACCTTAAGTTTCTCCAAGCGGAATTCAGGGGCAAGAATCTTCCTCTGGGAATGCCATTTAGTGCCAGATGAAGTTATCACACCATCACCAAACAAAGGCTCAAGTAATTCCATATGATAAGGGGGTTTGTCAAAATTTGCTGAAGTGTTCATGATCTCTCTCATCATCTCAGGTTTAGTCACTAATAGAATTTGAGTACTCCCAATCGATATCATGAAAACTTCACCTATTAATTCAAGGTGCAATAAAGTTTCAGAACTGCTAGTAGTAATTTTGACAAGAAAAAAGAAAGGAAAGAAGGCGATATAATTATGATTCTTGAACACACATGCATATAGTTACCATATTTTTCGAGCCATCGATCTACAAATGGAAAGGTAGATCAAAGTAAATGGTAATTAGTCTTCCTCTACTTATTCTCAGCTGATTACATATGAGAAGAACTGTTAGAGAAGCTTCCCAAATATACACAAAGCAAAAGGAAAAAATGCTTTTCCATCTGTACTAACAGAAAAATACAGAAGTAGAATACTATTGTAACCTGAAAAAGTTGCATAGAATTGAAACTTTGTAGCACTAATGACAAACCTGTACTCGACCATGGTCCCCAAACCCTACACGAACCTCGACCTCGGACCCCACTTTGTTCTTTTCTGTCAGCTACTTCCTTAAACAGTGACAAGCAGCCATGATATGAGCATATGATGTACTTCTCTGCAGAGATGAATAATGTCAGAAGAAGAGAGCAAACCTAAAATTTTGAGAATTGCCAGAAGTAATTGCTGCAGCAAACCCCTTGAATTGGCTAAGCCTTTGCTGTCTGAAGGGTCCCCATAATTTTCAGTCCAAGATAGACAGTATGATGATCATACCAATAGCAAGAAATAATGAAATATGAAGCAGCATCAAAAGAAGAAACAATAGCAAATATTTCCAAATAATATAGCGACTGGACCATGAGGAAATATTGCTTTTGAGAAGGCAAAATACATTGGCGCCCCCTTTAATTTGCTTCTACGTACTTTCTGCTTTGACACTTAATCTTAAGCCGGTTCTATTTAAACACTTTAACCAGTTATTTTGTGTGCCATTTAGACCCAAAAAAGCTGACACGATAAGGTGAGTGTTTCTCACATTTTTCAAGCTCGTGAAGTGATCCAAAAAACAAACTCCTCTTAATTCTCACGGAAAATAAATAATATTTTTCCGCTTAACTTCTCTTTTAATTTTCCAGTTTAGGATTTAATACTATGTACACAAAGAAGTAATTCTAAGTTCTGACAAGCTTCCTATTCAAGATAGAAGCTTCTGCTTTAATACTTAGGATTTAATATTGATTATCTCGTTTTTATGATCCACTTCCGTTTCAAAACTTACTTATATATGAACAAGAACTACTCGGATCGGTCAAACTGTTTGTGATAAAAACAAAAACAAAAAAATATATGAGGGGATTGTATTTGGTGAGAAGAAGCATGTACAACATCTGAATCCTGCTGAATTGGCGTGAAATTGGAATTGGTATATCGTCGGAACACCTTGTATCAGATGCGGATCCAGGATTTAGAGGCTCTGGGTGCCAAATTTTTTGAACGTAGTCATATTACAATTTACATGTCTAATAGGGTATAAATTTAATCGATTTGGTATATTCGGGTTTCGGTTCGGGTTAATCGTCTTTGGAGTTAATATAAACAAATCGATCGAGCAAAAAGATTATGTTATAATTATGATAACTTGAAAAAAAGAGAGCATAAAATTCAACTGGATTATGCATTTTGTACAAGAAAAAAGCCTCGTTATCACTTTATATTTAGATACTTAAGGCGAAAACTTATTCTAATAAGCACTCTAAATATTAAGTAAGTTTACGGACTTTTTCAATTTATATTTTTCATAAAAATTAACTCACTCGATATTATATACAATTGTCCTACTTTAGAGAAAACTAACAAAAAAATAAACTTTCATCATTGATTAAAACAATAATTTATTCAAGGATTCTTTTTTTACTTTTTTTTTGGTTCTGCAAATAGATTTTCAGAGTTATGGTCCCGGGTCTCAAAGGGGCGTGGAAACGCATAAGAACTCTTGAATGGAAAAGAATCAAATCGCACCATCTCTGTAATAGGTAAATGCCTCTTTTTCTTATTTCACGAGTTAATCCACATCGATGTAATGAAAGTGAAGGACATATATGGATATAACTTATAACGGAGTCTCGAAAAATAAGTAATTTCTCTTTCAAAGAGAGGAGGACGGGTTATTCACATTTCATTAGATGGTCAGAGGCGAATTAAAAGTTAAGCAGTGGGAATTCTAAAGATTCCCCGGGGGAAAATTATTTCTATATGTATTGATAAATCACGCAGGAGTTAGGAAAGTGCAACAATGGAGATTTCGTTGAATAAAAATAAACTAATAACATCAAAAGAAAAGTCAATAGGACCTATCAATAAACAAAAAAGAGCAACTACGTAAAAGAGAAAGAAGAAACAAAGGATCCTCCTGCAATTGTCTTAAATGCACTGATAGTTTGTAGGGGTCCACCAAACAGTAGAGGTACCAGGTCCTCTACCAGTTTCCACAGAGTTATGAGCTAGACGAAGTGCACAAGGAGACAACGGATTTTTACGTGGAAAAATCCCACTCAAGGGGACAAAAACCACGACCTACACTTGTAGGATTTCAACTTCACTAACTTGTAATCTATACTATTACAAGCCACTTTGAAAGGCAACCTTACAAAGACTTTGACACACTAACGCCACTTTGAAACTCTCTAGTTACAAAGACTTTGGCTCATGACTACCTTTAGTCACAGTGAGATCAAGAGAATAAAGAGTGAAAAAGATTCCTACTTAGTTGCTTCTACAGAAGCTAGTAGGATACAATAAAAAATAAAATACAAGATTACAACTCAACTAAGGACATTATCAATACTTGATGAGCACGTTTGTAGACCTTAGTGGAGTTGTCTCCTTGCTCTTGAAGCTCTTGAGTCTTTTTTTGCTTGAGCGCACCGAATGCTTGAGTATTTCTTTTTGTCAAAAGCTTGAGTAAAAATGTTGTTGTTCATCCTTTTGATATTATCAAGCCTTGCATATCCCAAGAAGGATGTCCAATATCCTTGAGGTAAAGAGCCTCAACCATCAGAAAATGATTGTTGTACTGTTGCTACACTGTAGCGTGAACAGTGCAACAGTTACCTAAGTTGTCACATTTTCCATCGCTGTCCCATCTCTCGATCCTGCTGCTGAGGTGTGCTAAGGGATCAGGTCCCTCAGCTGGTTTTTCTTTATCACATCTTTGCATGAGCAGACGTTCACATGAGCTGAAGTTTCTAGACGCATGGATGACTTTGTGATGCTGCTAGTATAATATTGACCTGGTTCTTTACAAGGAAAGTTTGTTATATCATCAAAACAAACTACAACTCATCATGCACCAAACAAAAACGTTTTAAAAAGTGAGCTAGGCTAGATTTAAACCTCCACCATTTGGGTGAAAGTGGTTGTGCCTTGCTAGTGGCACTTTGAGCCTTTTTGTTACTAAGGGTGCCACTTAAAGTATTTGTATACATTCCTTCTATATATACATGCATGTATACATACTATTGCATAATTTCGGCCAAAGCTTGCGGGTGGCATGCCACCCCGTCCCTGACACGTAGATTCGCCCCTGCCTTGTATGCTCAACTTACCAAATCCTCCATTTTTCAAATCCGTCGCAGCTGAGTGGATCAAAGCTGAAGAGGACGGGTTAGAAACACTCCCCTGAGTTGCAGAAACTGTTAGGCGTTGGTTTTGCTGCATTTCAAATCGAGCTCGCCAGGGCTTGGAGCTTCATCGGAATTGCCATTTTTGAAGTTGGAATGCTCCAAATTTTTGTGGGGACATAGATTACGACATGGGGAAGAACCTCGAACACTTGGATTGGCTCGAATCTGTTCAAAACTGATTGAAGTTGGAATGCCCGGCCGATATTTTGCTACAGTTTTCGCTGTGTCTAGCCAGGTACTGATTCCTGGAACTGATTGCTACTCTTTATGTCCAGCCAAGTAATGATTGTGCAATTCGCTCATTTCTGCATTTATGTCCAAATTAATAATCCTCTTTGTTTTTGTTATATTTCAGATAACTGAAGTATAACTTGGGAGTTTGTGAATTAATTCCTTTGTTTAATTATTAAAAGGAAAGAAGAAGAGGCCAAGGTATGTACCCAAGGATTGTACTGACAGAGTCCGGGGAAGATGTCAGAGGGTTCTTGTTTTCCTATTATTTTGTTTAAAGTCAAATCACGTGTCTCCGTCTTATAGTCCGTTTGGTCAAGCTTCTAAATCAGCTTATTTTTAGAAGTGTTTTTTTAAAAATACTTTAAAAAAAGTATTTTCTATGAGAGTAGTTTGTGTTTGGCTAATTAATTTGAAAAGCACTTTTAAGCAATAATTAGTGTTTGGCCAAGCTTTTGAAAACTGCTTCTCGGTGTATTTTTCTCAAAGGTGCTTCTCAGAAAAATGCTTTTGGAGAAAAAAGTCTCGTTATCACTTTATATTTAGATACTTAAGGCAAAAACTTATTCTAATAAGCACTCTAAATATTAAGTAAGTTTACGGACTTCTTCAATTTATATTTTTCATAAAAATTAACTCACTCGATATTATATACAATTGTCCTACTTTAGAGAAAACTAACAAAAAAATAAACTTTCATTTGAAAACAATAACTTATTCAAGGATTCTTTTTTTAACTTTTTTTTTTGGTTCTGCAAATAGATTTTCAGAGTTACGGTCCCGGAAAAAACAATTATTTCTATATCTATTGATAAATCACGGAGGAGTTAGAAAAGTGCAACAATGGAGATTTCTTTGAATAAAAATAAAAAATCAAAAGAAAAAGTCAATAGGACCTATTAATAAACAAAAAAGAGCATTAAGTATCCTGCTAACATAGGGGCACTCCTACTAAGAAATGGAAGAGCCAATTTCTTTCTCTTCGACGACACAATGCCTCACCTGCCCTCTGCTACACATCTCTTTCGTTCGCCCTAGACCCACCCACCAAATGGAACTCTGCCCTTTTTTGTTGGGTTAGAATGCGTATGAAGTCAGGGAGGAAGAAGAGAGGGAAGAAAGAATATAGTAATATTTACCTTTCCCAGCTCTCAGAAATGGAGAAGGAATAAAAAATCTAGTGAACCCCTCAAATTTCAAGCAAGGGTAGCTCTGAAGGGAGAGTTGAGCGGAACCAGGCATAAGGAGCAACAATCGCTATTGATAGTTCCCCCGCTAGGGAACGTCAGGAGGGGGACATGCGTGCTTGACAAGGAGCATGCATATACTGGCTTACCAACCCCACATCATAGGTAATGTCAGGTCTAGTGATAGTAAGATATCTAAGTTTTCCACAAGCCTATGATGCCTGCATCATCCAAGGGTTCTTTTCTCTTTTCTTCAAGCTTATGATTTTGCATTTTGTGATCTTCCGCTTCAGTCTGCGTTTTTCGGATAGCCGGGACCCGATGTTGATTTTCGATTTAAATGTCAGCGTAAGGTTTGGGGCGGCCCATTTATTTGTTGGAATTGAATTTGAATAAAGAATTAATAGAAGACGGAATCACTGAAATCTTGTTTCGTCTTCACTGGGAACTTGAGTAAGGAGTAGACCTTTTTATTTTGGGATTTTCTAGAGTTTGAAAACGAGAACTCCTTTCCNGCAACTGAATCTATTCTTTATGTGTCCCACATCCGCCTATGTTAAAGCATCCGCCCATTCCTCAGTGAAAGGAAATGCTACTCAGGGATCAAAAAAGAAAGTTGGTGCCTCGTCAGAAAGACTTGGTTCGTAGAGTAGAGGTCTTTCCCCAAGATATTGGTTTTAAGCTCCTCTCCTTACAGTCAAGTGACTTTCACGCTAGATTCAATTAGCGCCAACTTCAGGGGAGGGAATTCACCCCAAAGCGGATTTTGTTCGCTCTGCTCCTCTTGATTCTGTTGTTCTAGACAAAAAGATGAGAGCTTTTCAAGGTATCCAGTTAGACCCCCGGGTAAAAGAGATCTATCCATTTTAGCCACCCTTTCCATTACTGATNTTTGGTAGGGCATGCCAACGAGATCTCATGAGAGCTTTGAATCAGTAAGCTCATAATCTAGGGTTCAATTAGCGCCAACTTCAGGGGAGGGAATTCACCCCAAAGCGGATTTTGTTCGCTCTGCTCCTCTTGATTCTGTTGTTCTAGACAAAAAGATGAGAGCTTTTCAAGGTATCCAGTTAGACCCCCGGGTAAAAGAGATCTATCCATTTTAGCCACCCTTTCCATTATTGATTTAGTTGCTCTTGCTATCTAACCCGCCACTTTATTATTATGATCATTTTTTTCTTTTTCTCGGGCTGACTTCATACATTCTATTACTTATAGAAATAGTCAGGTGTGTCTGAGTTTCAGTCTTATGTATGTTAGAGGGCTAAGCATATTCTAAAGTAATATTCCTAAACTGAGAGTCATTGTAGTGTACTATTTGAGTTAGTTCACTTTGATGTACGGGGGCCTGCCCCTACTCTTTCTTTATCGGGTTATAATAATTTTGTGACTTTTTTGGACTCTTTCTCTCGTCTTACTACTGTTTATCAACAAATATCTAAGGATGAGAAGGGTCCTAGGGCCCAATCAATCTCAATACTCTTGATGCAATGGACTGACAGAGGGTGAAAGCCTAGAAGACGCCTACCTCAAAACCAGTTATCCGAGTGGGGAAAATCCCACTCTTAGAACAATGTTGAAAGAGGAGAGCATGTCTTGCACACTAAGTCATGAGTGAACCTAGGCTCTTCAAGACCATCCTTTCTCTCCTAAGAAGTGGGAATAGGAGTCATCGACCTTTTTTATCTCCGGATCAGGTATTTCTGAAGTACAAAGGGGGTTATATCATCTCATGGCGGATTGGCGAATTATTGGGCCGAGAAACTCGTCCCACGTACGGTTCGGATGCCGAGCCCCACCCCAGCAGTAAGGGTGCGACTTAGGTCAACTAACACAAAAAAGATACAGTTCACTCAACAATTGCCTTTGGGTTCCGAACTCCATATGGGGAAGGAGCGTTGTTGTTTGCAAGGTCTTGATCATTTACATGGACCCACTTTTCATTCCATTTGTGGGAATTTGATGTCAGACTGTTCAACATGAGGGACATCTAACTCCTCTAACACAGATAACATAAAGACTAGGATTAGATGCTTAACATAACGACTCGTATGCTTTCACGAAAGATAGAGGAGCGACTCCGGAGAGAGACATCTAACAACTCGACTAGAGCGGATCCCGAGAATTCACCCCTTCCTTTAAACTGTTGGGCACTACATTCTATAAAAAGAAAGTGAAAATTAAAGGTAAACAAAAGAGAGAACAAATGCGACAGAAAGCGTCAGAGCTTCGAAAGCCTGAAATTGAGCTTGAAATTGAGTGTCCTTGAATTGAGCCTGTCGTATCCTTCCCAACCCAAGACGACAAGGCGGTAACGGAACTACGGCAACTCCGGAACGCATCATGCGGTTTCTTTCAACGCATGGGTTATGGCCTAGGAGAACTCATGCGACTATTGGCGTTGGGGAAGCCATGCGTTAGGTAAACCAACCGCACATTTCAAGCGAAGGAGTGAAAGCTACTCGACTGTAATGGTTGGAGAGGACCTACAACGAGTTGCGGTTGCTTCGCAAGCAATACTCGACGGTATAGCGCATNATTGGGGAAGTCATGTGTTAGGTAAACCAACCGCACATTTCCAAGTGCCTTAATGCCCTTTTAACCTTTTTTCTTAATTATTGAATTGAAGTTATATAAAAAATGAACTGACAAAGCGTCTGTTCACGGAGTTTGTGGGTCTAAAACTTCCTTATTCTAGGTTATTTGGTACTGCCTTCTTTTGTGGACTCTTAGGAATTCCGGTCTCCGCTTTTGGGGGCGGGAGTGCTTGGTCGCTGGGGTTTCCTTTTCCTCAACCAATTCGGTTGTGTCAGCCCTGAGATTGGTCTAACATTTTGTTATGAGCTGGCTGGATTGAAGGTCAGATAGATTTGAGTTCAAGTGGGACAGCACCTTCGATCGACCATAGGGCCTATTCTACCCTTACCGAATTCATTCTATTGAAGCGTAACGTAAAAAGCTCCTTCTCATATTGCCTCGAACTATCCTATTGTGTGTTGTGTGTGCTTTCAAGCAATAATACTGCTTGCTAAATGAACCACTGTTGACGAAGTGCCCCATACCCGCACTAAGGGGTAACCTGAGATAAGGTATGGAAGTAGTCTGATTATTTCCACTTGAGTCATTTTTTGGTCTTTATTAATTTATATACTCATCATCATCCCGGGGTCACACGAGTAGCGAAAAACTGAGATTGCTCATGTTCTCATGCTTCACACAAACCCAGGCTAGGAAGCTTGAAAGCTATATCATACCATATGGATTTAGAAAGTCCGATCAAAAAACAATAAAAAGGACTAGGAAGGCTTGAATGGATGGCTTCCAAGGCCAGGGCTCGATCCTGCACAATTCAGACCAGCTAGTATCTGTTTAATTTACTTAATGCACTCTTGTTCCCTGTAGGTTTCTAGCACGCTAGGCTAGCTAAGAAAGGTATTCTATCTTTCTCTTTTTGTTGTTCGGCTCGGTAGAATTGTTTAGAATCCTCTCCTAGCTTCCTCTTTCCATAGATATGCAGACTATAAAATGTCGATCAGAGAGCAGGGTTGTTCTAAGATATAGAAGTAGTTAAGGGCTTGACTAAGTAGTAGATATGGGATTGTGGGGCGCAGGAGTAGGGTTTACGAAAAGAAGGCTATGGGTTGTACTCTAGCTTTAGGGAAGGTTGAAAGTGAAGCCGAACGAAGGAGAGTTAAGTTAATTGCTCATTCCCCGGCTACAGAGCATGCCACTATGCTTGATACATGCAACACTTTTACTAAGTCTGAATCTAGTTTCTCGTTCAACAAAAAGAAAAAGAAGTGTGATTCTTTTATTCCTAATATTTTTCATCTCTTTCTTTTTCTATTTTCTCCGGATCTACTTACTTTCTCGCTTAGTTGACAATATTGACTTTTATGCCTGGCGGCAGCTCAGATCTTATGTTCTTTAAATGCCCAGCTTATCTGCCAGTTGTCTGGCTATAAAAGGAAGAGGTTAGTTCACAACTCTGAAAGCCGAAGATGAAGCGAGGAAGGCTGGAATGATATGATCGGCTAGCCGTAGCCGCATATCAGCTACGCTCAATGCGGGATTTCTGTTGGATCAGATCTTTTGGGAAGCTTTTGGACCTAGCGAAAAGAGCTCTAAGCCTTCACGCAAGCAAGCGCGAGAGAAAATTCTGCCAGAGCAGAATCACGTGTGTACTTGGTGTGTAACCTCAGCAGTATCTTCCATCAGAACCCCAAATTAGCAACGAATATGTCCTTTAGACTTTGCTAGAATTGGATGATCGGGTCGAGGGCTGCCCCCTCTTCCCCTCACTCTCCTTTCCCTAATATGAACCTTGAGTCATCAAAGCCTTTATGACTCAGCCTGGCCCGGTCTCCCTACGCGACTGGCGCTTCAAAAGGCGAAACTCTCAGTCTTCCTTTGAGATGAATCTTCAAAAGTCTTTATGGTCTGAAGCAGTGTTAACCTAAGTTTACCTGATTAATAGGGATGCTTTCCGTGGTATTGAAAGGGACCTTTAAGAAGCCAAATAAGAGCATAAACCACTATATAGAGTCTTAAGTGCCTTCCCTTCGGAAACCAACTAAGGCAACTCTGATTGAATGCGAAATCTCGCTAGACATTATTCGTATGAACTCCTAGATCCATGAAGGAATTTAGTATGGAACAGTAAAGAAATATAAGAACATGACTGTCGACAACTTTCAAAAGAAAAAGGAGTGAATAGGGCTTATGGATCATCAACACACCGGCTAAGAAAAAGTACGTAAGGGATACGCCTTCCAATTCTCATGTCTTAAGCACGAGAGATTTGTTCAAATTTTGTGGAATGAGATACTTCACCAAGGGAGAAGCCCCTATGTATTCTAGGGAGAGGCTAAAACCAAAAAAGACCAGGTTCCACACATATGAGACAGGCAGAAGGTATGGGATGAGCAGTTTCTTGAAGAGCAAATTCGATCCTATAGTCGTCTTCTTTGTTCAAAAAATGCACAGTGGAAAGGGATGCTAGTCGTTGCTTTGTTATACTCAATGGACGAGGTAGTAGTAGATCCAGCCATTACTATAAAAGTTATTGCACATCAATGGTATCGGAGTGCGCCTCTTCACGAGGGTGATTAAAGTGCAACGAAATGCCTTAAAGTTGAATATGGTTCGCGAAGCATTTGGCTTACTGGTAATCTCCCATTCCCGCCGTCGAGAGACTTTAATAACTATAGCATGCCAGAAACGGGGAGTTGATGTGGTTAGACCTATACCTCGAATCGAGCTTACCTCATCTCAGTTCAATCTTCTCATGAACCTGAATCATTTGCTGAAACAAAGGATCCTCCTGCAATTGTCTTAAATGCACCAAACAAAAACTTTTTAAAAAGTGAGCTAAGCTAGATTCAAAACCCCCACCATTTGGGTGAAAGTGGCAGTGCCTTGCCAGTGGCACTTTGAGCCTTTTTGTTATTGAGGGTGCCACTTAAAGTATTTGTATACATTCCTTCTATATATACATGCATGTATACATACTATTGCATAATTCGGCCAAAGCTTGCGGGTGGCATACCACCCCATCCCTGACACTTAGATTCGCCCCTGCCTTGTATGCTCAACTTGCCAAATCCTCCATTTTTCAAATCCGTCGCAGTTGAGTGGATCAAAGCTGAAGAGGACGGGTTAGAAACACTCCCCTGAGTTGCAGAAACTGTTAGGCGTTGGTTTTGCTGCATTTCAAATCGAGCTCGCCAGGGCTTGGAGCTTCATCGGAGTTGCCATTTTTGAAGTTGGAATGCTCCAAATTTTTGTGGGGAGATAGATTACGACATGGGGAAGAACCTCGAACACTTGGATTGGCTTGAATCTGTTCAAAACTGATTGAAGTTGGAATGCCCGACCGATATTTTGCTACAGTTTTCGCTGTGTCCAGCCAGGTACTGATTCCTGGAACTGATGCTACTCTTTATGTCCAGCCAAGTAATGATTGTGCAATTCGCTCATTTCTGCATTTATGTCCAAATTAATAATCCTCTTTGTTTTTGTTATATTTCAGATAACTGAAGTATAACTTGGGAGTTTGTGAATTAATTCCTTTGTTTAATTATTAAAAGGAAAGAAGAAGAGGCCAAGCTAAGGTATGTACCCAAGGATTGTACTGACAGAGTCCCGGGAAGATGTCAGAGGGTTCTTGTTTTCCAATTATTTGTTTAAAGTCAAATTACGTGTCTCCGTCTTATAGTCCGTTTGGCCAAGCTTCTAAATCAGTTTATTTTGAGAAGTGCTTTTTTCAAAAAATACTTTTTAAAAAAAGTATTTTTGGTGAGAAGTAGTTTATGTTTGGCTAATTAATTTGAAAAACACTTTTAAGCAGTAATTAGTGTTTGGCCAAACTTTTGAAAACTGCTTCTCAGTGTATTTTTCTCAAAAGTGCTTCTCAGAAAAATATTTTTGGAGAAAAGCTACTTTTTTCTGCTTCTCCAAAACTGCTTCTGCTTCTCCTCAAAAGCACTTTTTCCTTCCAAAAGCTTGGCCAAACACCTCAATTTTTGGCCAAAAGTGTTTTTGGCAACAAAAAAAAAAGCACTTTTGGCCCAAAAAAAAAAAGCTTTTTACTCTGGTGGGTGAATTACACACATCTATCATATTTGGGTGAATATAATTTTAGAGTTATACCCTAAAACTCCCTTAGATTATCACATTTTTGTCAGTTTCCTGCTTAAATTATTCGGTATCCCCAAAACCTCTCATGAACTATATTGTCCTTCATATTAAAACCCCATCGTTGCCGACCTGGCATAATGTATGTAAACACTCGTTTGAGAGCGCGTGACAGCTGAAAAAAAGCCATCAAAATGGCTCACATGACAGAAAATAATGGCTAATTAGCCTAACCCTCTTTCAAATTTATTTTCTAATAAATATTCTCTTTATTTCAGTTATATCTACCTTTCTTCCCCTTTTTCAGCATTCTTCCTTATTTTTGTATCTTTCTTCTTTATTTTCACCTTCTTCTTCATTTTTTAAACTTTGTTCTTCAGTTCTCCATATGGGTTTCCTCTGAAAAGTTTCTCCCTATCTTGTTTCCTCTGAAATGATTTATTCTCCTTCTTGTTTTAGTTTTCTGTCATGTCTTACACATATTGTTGAAACAATACCAATTTAAATCTTCTTATTAAACTCAACACCTTGTAGAAAATAAAGTTGAATCTCTTGAACCTTCTTTATGTAATCTGGAATTAGAGAAATGTAATTGTTGGCCAATTAACTTTTTATTTGTGAAATTTTACCTTGTGTAAATCTTTTATATGTAATATAAGATGATTTTTAAGATATGCAACACTATATGCCTTTATTTATATTTTTATTGTGCTACAAAGTGAATATAAATAAGGACTTATTCAATCGAAATTTAGCATAAAGCACAATCACAATTAAACCTAAAATTAACACAGTATATTAGATATTATGTTGGCCAAAACTCCTAAAATTAATCAATCATCTTAGAGTAACACATCATGAGTAAACTATATAAAAAAATTTGTACAAACCATAAGTTAATAGTTAGACAGACGCATCTTTAAAAGTCTAACATGAAGTTTTAATATATAAGGGAATATAGTTCAGGAGGGTTTTGGGGACACCAAATAGTATAAGTAGGTAATTGACAAAAATGGTGATTGTTTAAGCGGGTTTTAGGCTGAGTTAAATAGCCACGTGTAGTGCTACATGGCACGTTTTTAGATGATTAGGAGTGTGCACTAGACTCACCTCTAAGAATGCAAAGAGCGGTTTTTAATATGAAGGGCAATATAGTTCATGAGAATTTTGGGGACACCGAATAGTTTGAGTAGGAAACTGACAAAAACATGATAGTTTAGGAGGATTTTAAGATATTAACTCATAAATTAACTGTCTGGATGACACACTAACAGCTTGTTTGGATGGTTGTTATGTATTGTTTCTTAATGTATCATATAATATTATACTGTAGTGTATTGTACTATATTATTTTGATGTATACAATGTTTAGATAGATTGTATTGTTTGTCGTTGTTTCATGATGCCATGCACTAACAATATGAATAATAAACTTGCGATATTATAAAGAAAAAAATAAAGTACAAAGTAGAATTATTTTATAAAAGGTATGGTAAACGATAAAATATAATTATTTAATAATAAGGAAAGGCAAGATAAGAGAAAAATATAAGGTAACGAGGCGACCATACCAAATCGGTCGTTCTATAAAGTGTCACATTGCATCATTATGTAATGATTGAGTTAACAATACGATACGATAACATTTAAATAAAATAAAATAAAAACATTATATATTTATGTTTGACCAAAAAGTGTTAGTCTTTTTGTTAAACTAAGTTAATGAGAAGACAATGGATGAATCCTAGTTAAATATAATAAATCCTAGATCTGAGGTTTGAATATCTCGATGGTATGGGACCGTGTATAGGTCAATGAATGCAAAGTAAGAGTTTAATGATTGTCAACGAATGTGATGATAAAAACATGCAACAAATGTGAGTAATGGCATTAAATGTAATAAGAAGGAATTTGGCACCCAAATGTTAGATGAGTTGGATGATTCATTCTTTTGACAATGTCGCGTGACAATAGACTACGAAGATGGATAAAAGATTCTTGGATCTTGTGAATAAAAGAGGTATATTGAACAAAGGAATCAGCAGATAAGACAAGCTTTTTGTATGTTCTTGATAGTCAACCCTTTACAATATGTTCTTATTAGAAAAGTGAAGATCCCCCTTTTGTTCCATATCTCTTCCTATATTTATAAGGGATATTCCTAGAAAACCCTAAAAAAATACAATTAGAGGAATATTCAATGGAATATTCCTTTTCATAATTCCAAGTCTATTTTAGTCGTTGCTACTATTTGTTCATTACTCGACCTCGGCATTGATCTCTCTCTTGGCGACTCCTCGTCGCTGAGCCGTGCTCAACTTCGACCTCGGTCACAGCTCGTCCGTTTATATCTACTCAATTCGACCTACTTTTGACCCATACAGTTAGTCCCTCCTCTTATTGAGGTCGTCCTCTTGGATGTCCTCGATGAGCGGATTTTATCTGCAGCCGGTCAGGAGAAATTCCATCGTGGTGATTGAGCTGAATTGGTCGATGTCGAACTGGTGACGTGTCGCCTCAAGGGTCATGATTGGCGTGACTGACATAGGATGATGTCATGGCCATGTGCGTCATCATTACGCATCTTCCCGATGCAATGCATCATTTTTAGTGCCTCTGTTGCTTCGATTTTTGTGTCACTAACGGTTCCTTGCCTCGATTTGGGTGCCACCATATTGTATAAATAGAAGAGGGGGGATTCACAAACGAAACTTTCGCACACCATATTCCATTTGCACCTTGCTTGTTCTTCTGCTTCTTCTCTAATCCTTGTTTCCGATTTTCTTCTGCTTTTTTAGCTCTAGCTTTCTATTCCTTCTTCTGTCAGTACTTTCTCTTTTCAGCTCCACTGTATACGTCTTACTGCAAAAAATGACAAACTGTCCTCATACTTCTGACATAGTCTCTGATGCCACTCCATTGTCGGTGGCCATGCCTTCCGGTGGCGATGAACCCACGGTTATGGAAGACGAAAGCTTTTCCATCGTGGAGGAGGTGGTTTCTCAGAACCCGTCGATCATAAATGACTTCCCCAAAGAGCCTACCCCTGCTCTTGTGTAGGTACTATCTGATATGGGGTTGCAACAAATATCCTCCCTCCGGTTTAAATTTCGTATCCCTACTAACGTCGATATTGTTAAGGTAGGGAACAATGTGATATTAGAACACCAGCCTAGGTATTTCGCCTTTTACGCTTACCCGTTTTTGGTGGGTTACTCTCTTTCTCTCCCTTCTTTAGCTGAGGAGTTCTACCAATTCTACCGCGTTTACCCGGTGTAGCTTTCCCCTTATTTATATAAAATATTTCTGATGTTGGCGAAGTTCACGGAGTTGGCCGGCTGCAAGATCTCCATCCGTCATCTGCTGCATCTCTTCTTGCCTAGTTTTTACAGAGGCACGCTGATTCATCTCTACCACCGTGGGACTAAAGGTTTGGTGGCAGGTATGGATGATAAAGCGAAACATCGGTTCTGGTGCAGCTACGTCTTCATCAGAACCGAAGACGTTGTGGCGGAACAAGTCGGGTTCCCCGTGCAGTGGAACTTCAACCGTATGGGTCCTTTATTATTTGTAATATGTTATGTTTATCTCTTTCTCCTTGTTTTTGATTCGCTCATGTCTTTCCGCTTTCAGCTAAGAAGGGTTGACCTTCCCTGGTTTTTGACATTGAAGACTGGGTGACTCGCGTCTTACCTCATACTATGGGAATTCATGAATGGGCTTCCTTTAACAAGCGGTTCTGGCCCAAGCCTTCAACTAGGAAGTCTGATTCTTTATTTAACGACCCTTTCATCTTCGTTGTAACTTATCGCCATTTGTTGTCATCTTTTAACATGGATTCCTTTTTGTGCTAGATTGGCGAGCTTCCAAGAAGGCGAAGGCCCGGGTTCCCACATTCCGCCAGGCAATTTCTTTGGATGGAATGCAATTCATACTGGTCGAGTCCGTACGAGAGGGTCGAACTCTAGTTCCTCCATCGGGTGATATCGTCCCACGGGAGGCCATTATAGCGGCTGAGACCTCTGCTCACCCCGTCTTGCACCTAATTAATGAGTCGTCTCATGGCGAGGAGGAGGCGATACCGAGTAAAAGGTGGAGGGTGGAGACTGGAAATGTCAATGCTGCCGATGCTGAGACGGAGGGGCCTATCTTTCTCGATGCGTAGTCGACACCTTTACTGGGCATCGAGGTTTCTCCCATGCCTAATATCATCAGGAAGGGGAGACAGTTCGAGGTTTAAGGGACCCGCGATAAGGGGGAGCCTGCACGGACAGCCGAGGTCGGCTCATCGTTAGCGGACGGAAGAGATAAAATTGTCCTTGGGGAAGATGATGGGTCAGGCTCTGACATTAACCCTGGTGAGGTACACGCTTTAGACGGGAGGTTCACTCGAGTGGAGATAAGGACAGAGGGGCCCAATTGGAACATAGTCATTCCCGTAGATTATAACCTCCTGGTCAACTCGGAACGGGCAGTGCCGGCCTTTGCTCCTCTGTGCGGAGACTCTGAGAATAGAACGCTACATACGCTAAAGGATGCGGATCTGTTGTTGGGTATATTTGGCATGGCTTTACGAGTAAGTTTACTTTTCCCATGTTAAGTTAGTTCGCTTCGTATGTGCAGTTTACTTCCGTTGACCTGTCTTCTTTTGCATGTCAGACCCTCATCTTAGAAATTGAGCGTGATCGGCGGGAGGAGCAAAGGACGACCCTCTTCAATAAGATGGAATCCAAGTACAGAGAGTATTGTTCTAAGCACCGAACGCTAGTCAACATACTTGGCGAGGACGGCTAATTTCAAACGTTTTGCGATGAGCTCAAGTAGAAAGATGAGGAGCTGAGGGAGAAGGATAAGGGAGCTTAAGAAGGCCATCGGCAGATGCAGCGTGCTTGAGGGGGCATTGAGATCTAAGGAAGATAAGCTCGAGGTGAGCAAGGGGGTGATGACTGAAAATAGTGATGACCTTCACGCGCAGGTGGCGTCTTTAAAGGTCAAGCTTGAGCAGAGCGAAACTAGGGCCATCAGCTTGAAGGGTGAGTTGAGCGCTAGGGTTGAAGAGTTGGATCGAGCTGAGAAAGCTAGAATGGCCGCTGTGGCGGACGTGGCTGCCCTAGGGGTACCCTCCGCATTTGCAGGTCTGAGCGAGCTAATGAGGCAAAAACTTCGGCGCTCAAGAAGGCAAGGTTGAAGAGCGGATTAAGGGTTTGGAGGCGGAGTTGTCTGAACTTATCGAAGAGGTTGCCGCCCTAAGGGCCGAGAAGGCTCAGCAGCAGGCCTAGCCATCAACTTCTCACATTTCTGTTGATCCTAGTGTGTCACGGGAGTTGTATGAGATGTGGGTTGACGCTGAGGCCCAACTTGACATATACAAGTCTCTGAAGATGGCTGGGAAGATTTCTGAGGTGGAATTCGAGGATGTTTATGATCCCTGTACGTCTGGAGGGGACGATGATGCAGATGCCTTAGATGGGCTCGCCTCCGACCCTTGGTACGATGATGAGTATGCCGGTGATGTTGGTGATGGGAGGACGATGCGGCGTGAAGTCTCTATACTTGGTTTTTGTTTTTTTATGTTTTGTTGTTTTCTTTTTTGTGGGGGCGTCTTTTAAGCCCTTTGTAAAATGTATTGGAATGGAATGATTGAAATGGAAAAGTTGTCTTTTGCTGTGTATTTTCGGCTCTTAATTCTTTTTTTTTTGAGTGTCTTCTTTTGTGAGAGAGTCCCTGACTTTCGGCTGGTCGAGTACAAGTTGACTCGAACGAGGTCGAGTATAGATTGACTCGAACGAGGTCGAAATCCGATCGATTCGAACAAGGTTGAATGTAGACTTAGAAAATAATTTGAGCGAGATCGAATATACATTTCTTTGTTTATCTGTACGAGATCGAACGTAAGTTAATCTAAGCGAGGTCAAATGTGGGTTAATTCGAGCGAGTTCGAATGTAATTTAATTCGAGCGAGGTCAAATGTAAGTTAATTCGACTGAGGTCGAATGTAAATTAATTCGAATGAAGTCAAACGTAAGTCAATTCGAACGAGGTCAAATGTAGACTTGGAAAACAATTTGAGCGAAGGTCGAATGTAAGTTAATTCGAGCGAGGTACAATGTACGTTTCCTGCATTGGTGTGACGTGTAAACTTGGTGGAGTTGTGTAAGAATATCATATACTTCTTTGCTTATTCATTCATTGGATAATCTTACATGTTTATGCCCAGTTCATACATACATTCGAGAAGTCTTAATCTATCTAGTCTCTTCATTGTTCGGCCTGGAGAAGTAGTCGATAGGCTGAGCGATGAACTTAGCACTTAAACTTTGAGACGCCCTCTTCGTCGCCTCATTAAAAACCTCTTTGAGAAAACCCAGTTGGGACAAAACTTGGGTGAGGGAAAAGGAGTACGACTTGGAGGACGTCCGCATTCAGAAGTTGAAGTATTTGAGGTGGGCGATGTTCCAATTGTTTGGTAGTAGTTTTCCCTTCATTGTTTCTAGTTGGAATGAACCTTTGCTTGCTTCCGTCGTGGTTTTGTATGGCCCGTACCAATTGGTTCCCATTTTGCCTTCCCGTGGGTCTTTGCTCGCTTGTGTGTTGGCTTTGAGCACATAGTCCCCGACCTTGAGTGGCCTGACTTTGGCTTTTTTGTTGTAGTACCGTTCTGCTTGCTGTTTTTGAGATATCATTCTTATGTAGTCCATATCTCTCTGTTCTTCTATTTTGTCGAGGTCTTGCTTTCTTCTCTCATCGTTACTTGGTCCGCTCTCGTTGGAGTATCTCAAACTGGGTTCACCGACTTCGACTGGTATCACTGCATCAGTCCCATAGACTAGTGTATATGACATTTCTCCTGTACTTGATTTTGGTGTGGTGTGGTATGCCCATAGCACTTCCGGTAGCAGTTTCAGCCACAGTCCCTTGGCGTCCTCGAGCTTCGTTTTCATGATGTTAAGTATTGTTTTGTTGGAGGACTCCGCCTGAACATTACCTATAGGATGATATGGCATGGAGAGTATTCACTTGATATGCCATTTCTGTTGATACCCAATTTTTCCTCAAATTTTTTTCCAACTTGCATATATACCTTCAAAATCACTCTTTATAATAATTGGTATTTTTCCATAATTTTCCATATTTTTATCAATTTATTTTCCTATTTATTCAGTACTTCATATTAAATAATTATTCATAAATTGCATTACAAATAATTTCAAAACATT
The DNA here is from genome assembly GCA_005239495.1 of Nicotiana undulata. Lineage (NCBI taxonomy): Eukaryota > Viridiplantae > Streptophyta > Magnoliopsida > Solanales > Solanaceae > Nicotiana > Nicotiana undulata. The sequence goes on from ML297347.1 coordinate 40,454, forward strand.
TCTTGGGTCAATATATCATTTTTAATCCTATTAGGATTTAATTATTTCATTAGTTAGCCAATTTGGCATTATTAGCTACAAATACAGTAATTTTGTAATTATAGCCTAATTGTATATTTTATGCTATTTTAATTCGATAATTAGTCATTTTTACATTTTTATATTAGCTAATTACCTTAATTTTCATTTACTTAGCATTAATTTCATTTAATATAATTATTAGCTATTTTATTAATTATTTATCTATTTTTTATGGTATTTAACTATTAGCCATTTTTATTTTAAAATATAGCCTAAATTAGACCCCAACCCATCTGATTTAATTAACCCAGCCCAAACCTAAATTCCTACCCGGCCCAACCCTTTGATCAATCTGAGTCGTTGATCAATTTGAATCAACGGCCCAGATTATTAGTTACCATAATTAACCCTATGACCTACCCCCAGACCCCCTCATTTTCACTCGTCTCTCATCTCTCTACTCTCTCTCTCTCTGGCTCTTTGACTCTCTAGAGACTTCCAGTCTCTTCCCTTGCTCCGATGAGTCCCTTTGTATTCTCCAGCGACCTCTCCACCGGAGGCCATGGAGTACTCATCCTCAGACCTCCTATGGTCCTTTTACATCGGTGTTCGCCATCTCTAAGGCTTTCAAGAGACCTGGTTTAACTCTCCTACCCCCTGGGCCTGTGCTCGCCATTCTCCGGCCACCTCCGGTCGTTCGAGTAAGATCTATGACCTTTGGGGCTTAAACCAGTAACATTTTTGAAGTTTTTCTTATCTTTCTGGGTTCTCTTTGAAACCTTACTGCTCAAACGCCCCGATTCTTTAGATCTACGATAGATCTGTGTAGGTTTTAAGCTATTTCGTTGTTTTCCTCAAACTCTCTGATTTTTCTCTAAAGTGACTCTTTGTTTTCAAAGCTAGGGTTTCATGACCCCTTTCTGAAATGATTTTTCTATCATTTTTAGTGTCATTCTATGATTCCTACTGTGTTTTAGCAATTTATTTAGGTTTCTCTCTCTTGTCTAAGTTGTTGTGTTGAAACCCCTAATTTCTAGTCCTAAACCCTAAGTCCCTGATTTTGTCTGTGATAATATTGTTTTTATATGTGTCTGTGTTCCATGAGCTTTGTGATTTGCTGATGTTTTACCCTATGTTATTCATCTATGTTTTTGATTTCTCCTGCTTTCCCGTTTATCTTACTGTTTACCCTATAGTCCATGAGAATCCCTAATCTCATATGTCTTCGTTACTAGGGCTGTCTGACTTCTTGCTTATCATCTACTAATTTCCTTTAATTGATGCTATTACTATTCGAATCTCTGATTCCCTGGGATTAGTGTCCTCCACTGATCTCCTATGGTAATACATTACTGATCTCAATCTAAATTATTTCCTTGCCTTATTTTGCTGAATATGCTATCACACGGATTCTTATGGTGTTTCCTTAATTGGGGCAATGCTGAATTTAGTCTTGATTGTTCTATACTATTCCTATATGTGCTGAAGTTATTCCCTTGTGTGGTATTTTCCTTTGGTCAGTTTTGATTGCCCATAGTTAGGACCTCACTCGAGGATCCCCTTGCTGATTTCCCAATTTTAAATTATTCCCTGCTTCATTCTCGTACCAATATTGATGTCAAGTTAATACACATATAATTTCCTTAAATAAGATTCTGAACTTTGTCTTACTTATGTGCCATATACTGCCCTATTCTTGTACCATCAGTTTATATGATTTCCTTTCCTTATATATGTTTGTATCCATTTGAATATTGACTCCTTAATTAAAAGGGGTAATGATATTAATGTGATTATAATTGATGTGCACTTCCATAATTTGCTGAACTGTTATTTGTTACCTTATTTTCCACCTATCTTTCAAACTATATATATACACACTACTCTTTCATTAAGGAGGGACACGAACATATACATTGTTCAAACTCTCTCTTACTCACACACACACTTCTTCTCTTGATTGCTTGCTTGCTACTAGTCGGCTAAAAGCCAAGACTAGTTAACATACTTGCTTACTTTTCATTCTATACCTGCTATCCTTCCAACTGGTATGTCTCCAATTTATGTTTAAGCTTCCAAACAATATGTTTCTTTGGGTATTTCAGTTTATACTATTCTTAATCTGCTTCTACTTATGGTTCTGTTGTCCTATCTGCAACTAGTTGGTATACTCTGTTGTTTCTAGTTCTCAGTACCTTTCTCTTTAGCCTCATAATATGCACGGCCTTTTGCATGTTTCAATGTAATTTTGCTTATGTCTCCTGTGATCCCTAGTATACTACAGTTGCACTATCTGTCACCTAGTCTCCATGTAATCTTGAACACATGACCCTTTTTGAACCTATGTGTAATTATGTGTATTGCATGTTGCCCTCTCCCCAGTACTCCCTCAATCTAATTTCGTTTAAGCCCTGACATGAACCTTTTGTGGAAAACTATGTATGTATGAGCTTTGTACATGCTGTAATACTCTGGTATCCTAACCTATTTTCTACATATCCCCATTCCCTGTTCCCTTGTCTGTATTGTCTCTATGCACTATGTGCTGTTTAATGTTGGTTGATTGATTCTGAAACTGTTTTTCCTAAACTACTCACTTGCAAACTATTTCAAATAAACTATTCTTTAGAAAGGTTCTTTTTAACTCAACTCTTTTCCAAATCATCTCTTGCACTTCACTTTATTCTTAGACCATAGGCTCTGCCCCTTCAGTGTGAGCACTGCTTTGGGATCTCTGAGCTCCCTCTGAACTCTGACACACTGAGGCTGGCATTTCCACACTGCACATGTCCAATATGGGTTACTAAATCTGGGTGTGAGCATTGCCCGGGAGCCCTTGAGGTCCTTAGGGAAATTTGACACACCCGGATTATGAAAGGCTGTGAAGTACCATATGGCAATGAGGTTTGGAACACTTGGGCATATCTATAGGCTCCATATAGAATAGCTTCTTATTTTCCATTCCAGTCATGTAATTTATTCATTGGCCTGTAATAAGTTGTAAACAACTCTTGGGGATGGATAGTAAAAAGGGAAAAAGGGGGTGCGAAAGCATGGCGACTCTGCTGAGGACTACAGGCTTTTACCATTTCAAATTGTTTGTGAATTTGGACCTTCCTTTGTTTAAATACTTGCACCCTTTCCCCTTCCCTTCTACGTGCGATTACTTGTTTATTCTTTCAAGTACTTACTTTTCCCCAAAACGAAACTGACATGTTTATTTGTTTTCCTTTGTAACTGCTTTAAATCGTAAATGTTGTATTTACCGCTTTTCCTTAACGTGCGAATACATAACAATTTGTTTTAATGCTTATTATTGCATAATCATGCTCAACATTCATAATCCACTCGTGCCAAACAAAATACTATAGCAAGGCTTGATGAGTGGTTGCGCTCTTCCTATATTATTACCCCCTATAATTCGGGAAAGGCTTATTTGCGGTAAAACTAGTCGATCAGTAGTGCAGTCGACGGTTCCGTGCCTTTTCCCCTTGAGTTGCCGCTCAAGGGTACTAGTCTAAAACCCCATAGAAACCTTACTTTATTGTATTGATTGCATGCATCATGGTCAAACCTAGTCAAGCTAAAGTGTCGTCCGCACGATAGCTTTTAAGACAGCCTTATCCAAAAGTCCACGGGTTTTCCTAAAACCAAACGGACATTATCACGTTCTTTGCATTTATTTGGAGAACTAAATGCTTCCTGCTAATTATTGATTTTAAATAGTCGAGTCTGGTGGGGGTAAGGGCCTAACCTTATTTGTCTTGCAAAAACATGAGTCACGAAGTCCCTAGATTCGGCATGGTCGCCAATATCCACCCAAGACTGCTGAGTTGGTGGGAAGATCTACACTTTAGCGACAAAGCTATTGTCATGAAACACCTGGGCAACCTACCATCTCTCCTAGAAATCCAACCTAACAACATGATAATAGAGGTTGCTACCTTGTTTTGGGATTGTGAAAAAGCCGTGATCCGCTTTGGGGACATTGAGATGACACCTTTGCTAGAGGATATAGGAGGACTGACCGGTCTAGTTTGGGAAACCCCGGGTTTGCTAATGCCCGAGAACCGCACATGCAAGGGTTTCGTAAAAATGATGGGTTTGAAGAAGAATGCAGAACTGGTATGCTTAAAGAAATCATAAATCCCTTTTTACTATCGGTACGAGAGGTACGACCATAGCAAATCATACCGTACCTACCATGATGAGTTTTCTATCACCTCCCTGGGACACATCCATCGCCGAGTGTTCGTCTTCATGATTTGCTTTTTGGGTTTGATCGTTTCCCAATGAATAAAAGGGAGAATCCATACTAGACTGGCCATGGTAACCAAGACACTGATGGAAGGATTGATGGGCAAGACTTCGACATCGTGCCCATGATCATTGCAGACATATATCGGGCCTTGGAAATATGTCAACGAGGAGCAAAACATTTTGAAGGTTGCAATTTATTACTTCAACTCTGGCTCATGGAACATCTCCAAAGAGGCGAATACCAACAAGACATTCATCAAAGAATTTGGGATGACCACATCGCTTTCCATCACCCGAAGCGAATGAACTATATCCCCGACATGTTTGCTCAGCCTGAGAATGGCGAAGGATGGGTTGAGCTCTTTGGTAACTTGATCGAAGAACATGTCCAATGGATGTTTGAGTTGTTTCTGACAGATGAGTTCATCATTCGATCTCTAGATGCATCATTTCTGATACTGATTGGTTTAAGGGGGGCATACCCTTACGTCCCTCTCCGAATTATGAGGCAAGCAAGTAGGAAGCAAGTCGTACCTAGGGTCGAGAAAATGAGCCATCTTCGAGCAGACTTTCAAAATGATGACAGTCCTCACAAGTTCCAAGCTCAGCACCTATGGCACATCAAGATTATACTTGAGAAAGACACCATCAAGCCAGACAGGTATCGTGCCGGTTGTACCCCTTTCTATCTTGGTTGGTTAGAAGAGGATCTGAGTGGTCAGAGCAAGCCAGGGTACGTCCAAGGCGACAGGGTTATAGATGAAAGGGCTGAAGCACAAGTCAAGGTAAACCAGTTGCGCAAAAGGATCCGCGAATGTGAGGATGATCACTGCAAAATACATGAGTCTAACAAGAAGCTAATCGAGGGGTGGAAAGACATGGCCTTCAGCACCAACAAGAGGTTAGGATACTTAGAACGAGCTATAGTCGAGCTGGAGGAGAAATTCATCAAAAGGGTCGAAGACTGCCAAAGGGCTGAAGGAACCGAAGGAGGACATCTCGCCAGAGCATACATGTTGCTGGGACTTCGCGAGCTAAGAAATTTTTCGAGGGAAGCAGGAATGTCAAATCAGGGGAAGGTCCTTCTAGGACCAAATAGATAAGAGTGTCTTTATTTTTCTGTCAATGTAATGAGGCCAATGGCCATTAGTGACCTTTATTTTTTCATTTTTTATTTTTTTATTTTTTTGTTTTGGGATTTGTCTATTTCCTTCTCAATAAAATGAGGCATTTAGCATCTTAAGTTCTCCAAGTCAACTTGTCGCTAGGCCTACCTCAGGCATAAAGAGGTCCCCGAAATAGGACACGCTTTACATTCCCGCATTATGTGTTTAAATACTGCAATATTTTTTCATAATCCTCACTGACTTGGCCACCTTTTGTTTTTGTTCCCTTTTTCTTTTATTATTCCCCTCCCCAAAGGTTAGTTCGTACACTCTGGCATCATCAGCTTATCTCACAAGATCCAAGGGCCCTACACCTACTCCTCCTCCTAGTCCTCCTAAAGGCAAGAACAAAGGCAAGAGTAAGATGGAAGAATCTAGAGGCATCAGGAAGGAGAATGTGGTTCAACGGCTAGAGGCCACTGACGGCCGAGGTATTCAGGTCCTAAATGAGAACATGTCACCACTAGAATAGAAACTGCTGAAATTTCAAAAAGAGCTCGATCATGTCCGAAATATGGCTAACCTGTTATTTTCCCTCAACATCCCAGGCGTCAATGTCCAAAACACTCAAAACCATACACCTCCACAAAATATCCCAAGACAACAGAATCATCCCGCACTTCACCATCACGCCACTCCGCCAAAGAACCAAACTCTCCCAACACAATGCAATACTTGCCACACTTCAAACAACACTACATTACTTATCCCAGAAACTCAGAACCCCACAAAGGACCATTTCCACAATCCCATCTATGTGGAAACCATGACCCATTCCACTCCACCTATCCCATACCCATCTGAGTCTGATGAAAAGGACCTGCTCATCAAGAGCCTGGCTGAGGAACTAAGGAAGCTGGCCAGCCGAGTTCAGGGTGTTGAAGGAACTAAGGGAATCGAAGGGTTGAATTATGAAGACCTCTGTATACAACCTGATGTCGAACTGCTCGAGGGGTACAAACCTCCGAAGTTCGAAATGTTTGACAGTACTGGTGATCCGAGGGTCCATCTAAGGACCTATTGTGACAAGTTGGTTGGCGTGGGAAAGAATGAAAGGATCCGCATGAAGCTGTTCATGAGGAGTTTGAAAGGAGATGCGTTGTCTTGGTACATCAGCCAAGACCCCAAGAGATGGTCTAACTGGATAGGTATGGCGTCTGACTTTATGGACAGATTTAGATTCAACACAGAGAACGCACCAGATGTGTTCTATATCCAGAATCTGAAGAAGAAACCCACAGAGACCTTTCATGAGTATGCCACTCGCTGGAGGTCTGAAGCTGCTAAAGTCAGACCTGCTTTAGAAGAGGAGAAGATGAACAAGTTCTTTGTCCAGGCCCAGGACCCGCAGTATTATGAACGACTGATGATGATTGAGAATCACAAATTCTCCGACATTATCAAATTAGGAGAGTGAATCTAAGAAGGTATTAAGAGCGGTATAGTCACGAATTTTGAAGCCTTGCAAGCTACAAACAAGGCTTTACAGTCTGGTGGCGTGTCTAAGAAAAGAGACGTGGGAGCTGTAATGGTTGCACAAAGAGCCAAATGCCCACTCAAATACCAAGTCTATCCAGCACCCCCGCTCACATACCAGCCAACCCCGAATTAACAAGCTCCACCACCTTCTTACCAAGCTCCACCGCCTACCTACCAATCTTCACCGCCCATATATCAACCTACTTCACCTAGATACTCACAACCCGCCCCTGTTTACAACACTTATAACTCCCATGCATCCCATTACCAATCACCCCATGCACGTCAAAACTTCCCTTGACCTCGGCCTAATTTTGATCGCAGACCTCCAAAATAATACACCGCCATAGCCGAACCCATTGACCACTGTATGAGAAACTCAAAGTTGCCGGTTACGTCACCCATATCCCTGCTGTCACCCCTGAGAACCCTTCTCAATAGGTTAACCCAAAAAAATCTTGTGCATACCATTCCGGCATGAAAGGGCACACCATCGATGAATGCCTCTCTTTGAAAGACAAGATACAATCTCTGATTGATAACAAAATCATTGTGGCAAAGGAGTCCGCTCCGAACGCCCGCAACAACCCTTTGCCAGACCATAAGGGCGGAGGTATCCATATGATTGAAATAGAAGATGATTGGGATCCCAAGGGATCAATCGGGATGCTGAGGTAAATATGTCCATACCTCTTGAGTTTGAAGCAGCGCCACCCGCAAAGACACCAGTACCAATTGAAGTCGAGTTCGTATCTCCGGCAAATGCACCCGCACCATTTGAGGTTGCAGTCTTGCCACCCAAGGTACGTGTTCCATTTGAAGTAAGGATAGCCGCACCAATTCTAGTGACAATGTCAACCATGCCAACCTTTCTATAGCGATGCTATCCCTTGGGACTATATAGCCGAGGCAAGAAGGAAAGGCAAGGTCAAAACTAAGGAAGTTGTCGCAGCACAGGGTATGACAAGAGCTGGTAGAGTCTATACGCCTGAACATCTGGCTGAATCAAGCAAACATGCCTCCAATAGGACACCCGTTATTGAAACAGGTTCGGACTACCTTTGGAGGAAAGTACAGGCTAAGGAGTATTCTGTCATTAATCAGCTGAACAAGACGCCAACACAAATATCCATCCTCTCTTTGCTGCAGAATTCCGAGATGCACCGAAGTGCTCTATTGAAAGTGTTGAGTAAAGCGTATGTACCAAACAACATCACTAGTGGGGAAATGGCCAATATGGTGGGCCAGGTGTTGGAAAGTCACAAGACCACTTTCCATGAGGACGAGCTACCTCCTGAAGGATTGGGCGATAACAAAGCATTGCACATCACTGTGCAATGCGAAGATTATTTCATCACCAGAATCTTGATCGATGGAGGATCAAGCCTTAACATTTGCATGTTGATAACGCTCAAGAAATTGGGTAGAGGTATGCATGAGATAAAGGATGGATCAATCAATGTGAAAGCTTTCGATGAATCTCAAAGGTCCACCATTAGTGAGATAAGCCTATGCCTGCAGATGGGACCGACATGGTTCGAGGTAGATTTCCAAGTGATAGACGTACCGGCATCCTACAATCTGTTATTGGAACGACCATGGATCCATGATGCTGGGGCCGTAGCATCAACGCTACATCAGGCAGTGAAGTTCGAGTGGAACCACCAAGAGGTGATTATTCATGGTGACGGTAGCAACCCTATTTACAATCGCCAGACTATTCCGGTGATCGGAGGAAGAAGAAAGTTGGGTGGAGAAACTTACCACCACATTGAACGGGTCAATGCCATCGACAAGGATAAATGGTGGGATAGCAAGATCAAGAGTATACTAAACTGGAATGGGTACGAGCTTGGCAAATGGCTCGGCAAGAATCTTCAAGGAATCTCCAAACCTATCAAGATCAAAAGCCATGACACCACTTTCAGTCTGGGATACGACTACACTTGGAAAGAGTACAACGACTGGTCGCCACCTTGGTGCGGTCCTTATTACCCACTGGAGAAGACGATACTGCATCTGGAGCAGACCTTCCAACATGCCGACATTATTTATGGGTCAGACGAAGAGGAAACACTCGCCGGATTGAGGAATTTGTTCCTGGAGGATGATGATATGGATTGTTGTGTTGTTCTCGAGGAGGAGGGGGAGGAAGGCCCTTCCATACAGGCTGTAAGCAGAGGGACATACCTCAAAAACTGGACTATCATGACAAATAAAGCCCGACGAGCCTCGGGGTAGCAAGGCTAAAACAAGCATTACTTATTGTCTTATTTACTGAAATGAGTTTTCCTTTCCGCATTTTTCAATTCCTGAAATAAGATCCTCAATGTTCAAAACAATTACTCAATTTATTAAAGCATTTTCTAGTTTCTCTTATTTATTACTACTGTTTTCTTCTCATTACTTTATCTATACAGTATTACTATTACTTGTCTTGATGAACGATGACTGTGACATGCAATGAGACAACGCAGCAAACAAACATCGATTTAGATAAAGATGATATACCCGACGAGATTGTCAACCTGGACGAGACTGAGGTTATCGACCTGGGAAATTCAGAAAACGTTAAGGAAACACGGATCAACATTCATTTGTCATCGTCAGAAAAGAAAGAATACACAGAGTTTCTAAAGGAGTATGAATACATCTTCTCCTGGTCGTATGATGACATGACTGGTCTAAGTACGTCTATTGTGGCTCGCAAACTGCTAACCAATCTGATGAGTCCACCGGTAAAGCAAAAGCTCAGAAAGTTCAATCCCGACATGAGTTTGAAAATCAAGGAAGAAGTTACCAAGCAGATCAACGCCAAAGTTCTCAGGGTAGTTGAGTACCCAACATGGTTAGCCAACATTGTGCTTGTGCCGAAGAAGGACGGGAAGGTCAGAGTCTGTGTCGACTACCGGGATCTCAACTAGGCCAGTCCGAAAGACGACTTGCGCTTGCCCAATATACACATCTTGATTGACAATTGCGCCAAGCATGAGCTACAATCATTCGTGGATAGCTTCGCTGGTTATCATCAAATATGGATGGATGACGAAGATGCTGAGAAGACAGCTTTCATTACGCCGTGGGGAGTATACTGTTATAAGATGATTCCATTAGGCCTGAAGAACGCATGGGCCACTTATATGAGGGCCATGACCACCATCTTCCACAACATGACTCATAAGGAAATCGAGGTATACGTGGATGATGTTATTATCAAGTCCAAGAAAGCCACTGTCCACATAGAGGATTTGAGAAAGTTCTTCAATAGGTTGCGAAAATACAATCTGAAGCTGAACTCTGCGAAGTGTGTATTCGGGGTTCCTGCTGGGAAGTTGTTGGGGTTTATTGTGAGCCACCGGGGAATAGAATTGGATCCATCAAAAGTCAAGGCCATTCAAGAACTACCGCCGCCAAGGAACAAGAAGGATGTGATGAGTTTCTTGGGGAGGCTTAATTACATCAGCCGGTTTATCGCACAATCTACAGTTATCTGTGACCCGATCTTCAAGATGTTAAAGAAGGACGCTACAACCAAATGGACCGATGAGTGCCAAAAGGATTTTGACAGAATTAAAAGATACTTTTCAACCCCGCCAGTCTTGGTACCACGTGATCCAGGTAAACCTCTGTTAATCTACCTTGTCGTATTAGATGGAGCCTTCGGCTGCGTTCTGGGGTAGCATGACGAGACAGGAAGAATGGATCAAGCTATTTACTATCTCAGCAAGAAATTCACTCCATATGAGGCTCTGTATTCTCTTATGGAACGCACCCGCTTTGCTTTGACTTGGGTCGCTCAAAAGCTAAGGCATTATTTCTGTGCCTACACCACATATCTCAAATCAAATATGGATCCATTAAAGTACATCTTTCAGAAGCCCATGCCCATTGGCAAGCTGGCCAAGTGGAAAATCCTGCTGAGCGAGTTCGACATCGTTTATGTAACTCAGAAAGCGGTCAAGGGACATGCACTGACAGACCACCTCGCTGAGAATCCTGTGGACGGAGAATACGAACCCCTAAAAACGTATTTCCCCGATGAGGAGGTATCATTCATAGGAGAAGACATTGCAGAATCCTATGACGGTTGGAGGATGTTCTTTGATGGAACGGAAAACTTCAAAGGAGTTGGTATTGGAGCAGACTTAATATCAAAAACCGGTCAGCATTATTCGGTATCTGCCAAACTCAGGTTTCCCTAGACCAACAATATGGCAGAGTATGAAGCCTATATCTTAGGGCTCAACATGGCCATTGACATGAACGTCCAAGAATTGTTAGTGATCAGTGATTCAGACCTACTGGTACATTAGGTACAAAGAGAATGGGCAACCAAGAATTCCAAGATACTACTGCATCTGCATCACGTACAGGAATTGAGAAAGAGGTTGACGAAGATAGAATTCCGGCACGTCCCTAGAATCCAGAATGAGTTCGCCGATGCATTGGCTTCTCTGTCTTCTATGATTCAGTATCTAGACAAAAAATTCATTGATCCCATCCCAGTGAAAATCCATAACCAGCCAGCTTATTATGCCTACGTCGAAGAAGAAGCAGACGAAAATCCTTGGTTTCATGATATCAAGGAGTATTTGGCAAAAAGAGGTTACCCAGAGCCTGCAAATTCCACTCAGAAATGCACACTTCGGAGGTTGTCCAACAATTTCTTTCACAGCGGAGGAATCCTGTATAGGAGGACTCCCGATTTGGGACAATTAAGGTGTTTCAACGCAAAGGAAGCATCCAAGCTACTAGAGGAGATCCATGCTGGGACCTGTGGCCCGCATACGAATGGTTTTGTTTTAGCAAAAAAGATACTCCGGGCTGGTTACTTTTGGATGACTATGGAAACGGATTGCATCCAGTACGTCCGAAAATGCCACCGCTGTCAGATAGATGGAGACATGATAAAGGTACCTCCAAGTGAGCTCAATGCAACAAGTTCACCATGGCCGTTCGCCGCCTGGAGCATGGATGTTATTGGACCAATCAAGCCTGCCACCTCCAACGGACACAGGTTCATTCTGGTAGCCATTGATTACTTCACTTAATGGGTCGAAGAAGCCTCCTACAAAGCAGTTACTAAGAAAGTCGTGGCCGACTTTGTCTGCGACTGCATTGTCTGTCGATTCGGAGTTCCAGAGTCAATCATTACCGACAACGGTTCTAATCTCAACAGTGACTTTATGAAAGCCATGTGTGAAACTTTCAAGATCAAGCACAAGAATTCCACAACATATAGGCCGCAAATGAATGGAGTTGTAGAAGCCGCCAACAAAAACATCAAGAAGATACTAAGGAAGATGATAGAAAAGCACAAGCAGTGGCATGAGAAGTTATCATTTGCCCTATTGGGATACCGCACATCAACAGGGGAAACTTCTTTTATGCTGGTTTATGGTACAGAAGTTGTTATTCCTGCCGAAGTTGAAATCCCATCTCTAAGGATTATGCAAGAAGCTTAGCTCAGCGACGCAGAATGGGTAAAGAACCGTTATGAGCAACTAGCCCTCATAGACGGAAAGAGAATGAATGCAGTCTGTCATGGTCAACTTTATCAGAACAGAATGACCAGAGCCTTCAACAAGAAAGTCAAGCTAAGACAGTTCACACCGGGATAGCTGGTGTTAAAGAAAATCTTCCCACATCAAGACGGGGCCAAAGGGAAATTCTCTCCCAACTGGAAGGGCCCGTACATGGTTTACAAAGTACTGACAGGAGGAGCACTTATACTTGCAGAAATGGACGGAGAAGTTTGGCCAAAACCAATCAATTCATATGCGGTCAAACGCTACTATGTGTAATCTTTATGCTTTCTCAACAATGTAAATTGAACTACGCTTGACCTGATTCCCGTTTAAGAAGGGATACGTAGGCATCCCTATGGGTTCGGTCACAATTCAATAAAAATTTCATTTTCCCCCGCAATTGGAAACTGGCAGAATTTTGAGGAGGACCCTCAAAATTCCGAAGAAATTTCAACCGATCACCGCACGAGCAACAATCAAAAGCATTCACCCATCCAAACTGGGGTAGAATTTTGAGGAGGACCCTCAAAATTCCATAGCATGAGAGGCTGCAATGTCTTGAACCACGTCACGGTCGTCAGTTCATCCTTAAATTATTTTAAAATTAGACATTATGCTTTTATAAATCATGCATGTTTGTTCTTGAAACAACTTGTTTAGCAACGCTACCCCGATGACACAGACAACAACATCGGAGCAAGCCGAACAAGTCAAGTAGAGCCAACGGGGATACGAACTAACCCCCCCCCCCCCCCCCCTCTCCCATTTACAAAACTCACAATTTTTCTTCGGATGCAGGAACAAAGAACAAACACGCAAAGAAGTCACAATCTTCATCACAATTGCAAACGCCAAAGTTCGATGTCCACACAAAGAACGAACCTGTTCAAAATCACAATTCTCGAAACCATCACACTTGCCGGCGTCTATTATCAATACAAGTAATGCTCAACAATCACAGTGTTGAAATCTGCTATCAGCTAAGAATTCCTATTATCATTTCATTTTCTGCATAAGGCTACCTTTCTGCCTTCCGAGACTAAATGTTGTCTCCATTTGCATTCGCATCTCTGCATAAGGCTACCTTTCTGCCTTCCGAGACTAAACGTTGTCTCCATATGCATTTGCATCCCTCCATAAGGCTACCTTTCTGCCTTCCGAGACTTACGATATCTCCATCTGCATCTGCATCTGCATAAGGATACTATTCTGCCTTCCGAGACTAAACATTGTCTCCATCTGCATCTGCATCCCTGTATAAGGCTACTATTCTGCCTTCCGAGACTAAACATTGTCTCCATCTGCATTCGCATTCTTGCATAAGGCTACTATTCTGCCCTCCGAGACTAAACATTGTCTCCATCTGCATTCACATTCTTGCATAAGGCTACTATTCTGCCTTCCGAGACTAAACGCTTTCTCCATCCGCATTCGCATTCTTGCATAAGGCCACTATCCTGCCTCCCGAGGCTAAACGCTGCCTCTAATTTATTTTTCAAAAATGACCACTGCCTCAAATTTACTTTTCACAAATGGCTACCGTCTCAAGCACTATTTACTTTGCTTTGCTTACGGGCTAAGCTCTGCCTCTTTAATTCTCAAGACTAAGCTTTGTCTTGTCAGAATCATATTATTGCATCTTCATGGGATGAATATCGCCAACTTATCCAAAGGCTCCATTATTCGGAGGCACCATCTTCATAGCCCGAGAACACCATGCCATGGCCCGAGGATCTCTTTCGATTTCGCATATCATTATTCAAAGGCGTCATGGTTCGGAGGCACCATCTTCATAGCCCGAGAACACCATGCCATGGCCCGAGGATCTCTTTCGATTTCGCATATCATTATTCAAAGGCGTCATGGTTCGGAGGCACCATCCTCATGGCCCGAGAACATCATTTCATGGCCTGCGAATTCTGCATCAAGCAATTCATGGCCCAGGACATCATGGTCTGAAGACGTCATCCTTAACCGTTCAAAGACAAGCATTCATGGTCCGACGTGAATTTGCATCATGTTTAAATCACGCACAATATATGCTCGTATTATTTATTTGCAGTTAATACGGCAAGCAACAACCATCGTGACAGGAGCGGTCCACTCCAGTCCTCCCAAACTTCCTCGTCAGCCGTTTGTTTGCCTAACCCTGTGCTTTGCGTCCGTTTCTTCTAGAACTCCATCGGTATACTTCGCCGATGACTCTTGAAATACATGTGGCCTGATTCCTGTAAAACCAAAGATATGTAGGCAACTCAGAAACCAGGGTGCGGCCTAAATCTTTTAGAACCATTTCATTCGGTCAAAATTGGCCATCATATCTTTACCCGACAACTCTTTCATCCTTCCCGGGTAAAGAGGGGCAGTTGTTTATACCCAATTTTTCCTCAAATTATTTTCAAACTTGCATATATACCTTCAAAATCACTCTTTATAATAATTGATATTTTTCCATAATTGTTCATATTTTTATCAATTTATTTCCTATTTATTCAGTACTTCATATTAAGTAAAATTATTCATAAATTGCATTACAAATAATTTCAAAACATTTCTTGGGTCAATATATCATTTTTAATCCTATTAGGATTTAATTATTTTATTAGTTAGCCAATTTGGCATTATTAGCTACAAATACATTAATTTTGTAATTATAGCCTAATTGTATATTTTATGCTATTTTAATTCGATAATTAGTCATTTTTACATTTTTATATTAGCTAATTACCTCAATTTTCATTTACTTAGCATTAATTTTATTTAATATAATTATTAGCTATTTTATTAATTATTTATCTATTTTTTATGGTATTTAACTATTAGCCATTTTTATTTTAAAATATAGCCTAAATTAGACCCCAACCCATCTGATTTAATTAACCCAGCCCAAACCTAAATTCCTACCCGGCCCAACCCTTGATCAATCTGAGACGTTGATCAATTTGAATTAACGGCCCAAATTATTAGTTACCATAATTAACCCTATGACCTACCCCCCCGACCCCATCATTTTCACTCGTCTCTCATCTCTCTACTCTCTCTCTCTGGCTCTTTGACTCTCTAGAGACTTCCAGTCTCTTCCCCTGCTCCGATGAGTCCCTTCGTCTTCTCCGGCGACCTCTCCACCGGAGGCCATGGAGTACCCATCCGCAAACCTCCTATGGTCCTTTTACACTGGTGTTTGCCATCTCTAAGGCTTTCAAGAGACCTGGGTTAACTCTCCTACCCCCTGGGCCTGTGCTCGCCATTCTCCGTCCACCTCCGGCCATTCGAGTAAGATCTATGACATTTGAGGCTTAAACCAGTAACATTTTTGAAGTTTTTCTTACCTTTCTGGGTGAAACCCTACTGCTCAAACGCCCCGATTCTTTTAGATCTATGATAGATCTATGTAGGTTTTAAGCTATTTCGTTGTTTTCCTCAAAAAACTCTCTGATTTTTCTCTAAAGTGACTCTTTGTTTTCAAAGATAGGGTTTCATGACCCCTTTCTGAAATGATTTTTCTATAATTTTTAGTGTCATTGTATGATTCCTACTGTGTTTTAGCAATTTATTTAGGTTTCTCGCTCTTGTCTAAGTTGTTGTGTTATAACCCCTAATTTCTAGTCCTAAACCCTAAGTCCCTGATTTTGTCTGTGATAATATTGTTTTTATATGTGTCTGTGTTCCATGAGCTTTGTGATTCGCTGATGTATTACCCTATGTTATTCATCTATGTTTTTGATTTCTCCTGCTTTCCCGTTTATCTTACTGTTTACCCTATAGTCCATGAGAATCCCTAATCTCATATGTCTTCGTTACTAGGGTTGTCTGACTTCTTGCTTATCATCTGCTATTTTCCTTTAATTGATGTTATTCCTATTCGAATCCCTGATTTCCTGGGATTAGTGTCCTCCACTGATCTCCTATGGTAATACATTACTGATCTCAATCTAAATTATTTACTTGCCTTATTTTGCTGAATATGCTATCACACGGATTCTTATGTTGTTTCCTTAATTGGGGCAATGCTGAATTTAGTCTTGATTGTTCTGTACTATTCCTATATGTGCTGAAGTTATTCCCGTGTGTGGTATTTTCCTTTGGTGAGTGTTGATTTCCCATAGTTAGGACCTCACTCGAGGATCCCCTTGCTAATTTCCCAATTTTAAATTATTCCCTGCTTCATTCTTGTACCAATATTGTTGTCAAGTTAATACACATATAATTTCCTTAAATAAGATTCTAAACTTGGTCTTAATTATGTGTCATATACTGCCCTATGCTTGTACCATCAATTTATATGATTTCCTTTCCTTATATATGTTTGTATCCGTTTGAATATTGACTCCTTAATTAAAGAGAGTACTGATATTAATGTGATTATAATTGATGTGCACTTCCATAATTTGCTGAACTGTTATTTGTTACCTTATTTGCCACCTATCTTTCAAACTATATATATACACACTACTCTTTCATTAAGGAGGGACACGAACATATACATTGTTCAAACTCTCTATTACTTACACACACACTTCTTCTCTTGATTGCTTTCTTGCTACTAGTCGGCTAAAAGCCAAGACTAGTTAACATACTTTATTACTCTTCATTCTATACATGCTATCCTTCTAACGGGTATGTCTCCAATTTATGTTTAAGCTTCAAAACAATATGTTTCTTTGGGTATTTCAGTTTATACTATTCTTAATCTGCTTCTACTTATGGTTCTGCTGTCCAATCTCCAACTAGTTGGTATACTCTGTTGTTTCTAGTTCTCAGTACCTTTCTCTTTAGCCTCATCATATGCACGGCCTCTTGCATGTTTCAATGTAATTTTGCTTATGTCTCCTGTGATCCCTAGTATACTACAGTTGCACTATGTGTCACCTAGTCTCCATGTAATCTTGAACACATGACCCTTTCTGAACATATGTGTAATTATGTGTATTGCATGTTGCCCTCTCCCCAGTACTCCCTCAATCTGATTTCGTTTAAGCCCCTTGCATGAACCTTTTGTGGCAAAGTATGTCTGTCTGAGCTTTGTACAGGCTGTAATACTCCGGTATCCTAACCTGTTTTCTACATATCCCCATTCTCTGTTCCCTTGTATGTATTGTCTCTATGCACTATGTGCTGTTTAATGTTGGTTGATTGATTCTGAAACTATTTTTCCTAAACTACTCACTTGCAAACTATTTCAAATAAACTATTCTTTAGAAAGGTTCTTTTTAACTCAACTCTTTTCCAAATCATCTCTTGCACTTCACTTTATTCTTAGACCATAGGCTCTGCCCCTTCAGTGTGAGCACTGCTTTGGGATCCCTGAGCTCCCATGAACTCTGACACACTGAGGCTGGCATTTCCACACTTCACATATCCAATTTTGGGTTACTAAATCTGGGTGTGAGCATTTCCCGGGAGCCCTTAAGGTCCTTAGGGAACTTGGACACACCCGGATTATGAAAGGCTGTGAAGTACCATATGGCAATGAGGTTTGGAACACTTGGGCCAATCTGTAGGCTCCCTATAGAATAGCTTCTTATTTTCCATTCCAGTTATGTAATTTATTCATTGGCCTGTAATAAGTTGTAAACAACTCTTGGGGATGGATAGTAAAAAGGGAAAAAAGGGGCGCGACAATTTCTCGAAGAATTCAGCGGTCTTCTTTCCGGTGAACTGGGTTCCGTTGTCACAACTGATTTCTTTGGGGATGCCGAAGCGGCATATGATGTTCCTCCATATGAATTTGATAAATTCTTGTTCGCGTATTTGGGCGAATTCACCTGCTTCTACCCACTTGGAAAAATAGTCAATTAAAACCAAAAGAAATCGTACATTACCTCGTCCCGCTGGAAGGGGTCCGACGATGTCCATTCCCCATTTGATGAATGGCCAAGGCGAGGTGACTGAGTGGAGGTGCTCTCCCGCTTGGTATATCATTGGAGCATATTTTTGGCATTGCTCGTATTTTCTAACGAAGTCAGCGGCCTCTTTTTTCATGGTGGGCCAATAATAACTCGCTCATATGAGGCATCTAACAAGGGATCGATTGTCGGTATGGGATCCACAGTGGACCTCGTGCACTTCTTCGAGGATGCGCCTGGTTTGGTTTTATCCTAGGCATTTTGTCAAGGGTTTGCCAAATGTTCTTTTGTATAAGTCATGGTCAATGATGTTGTATCTGGCCGCCTGCATTCGAAGCTTCTTTTTTTGTCGAATGGGAGCACTCTGTCCTGCAAATATGACATAATTATTGCGCCAATCCCAAGTCATGTTTATAGTGCGTACCTCAATTTGATCTACTGATGAATGGATAAGGGTGACCACGTTTTCTTTTTGGCTTATGTTTTTGGTATCCGCTGCTAATTTGGTGAGGCTGTCTGCGTCGATGTTTTGTGCTCGAGGTATCTGGTTGAGTTGGCATTCGTCGAACTCGGGCAGTAGCTTGTGACTCTCGGCCTGGTATTTTTGTAGCCTCTGCTCTTTGATTTGGAAAGTCCCTGTGACTTGGTTGACGACGAGTTGTGAGTCACATCGGAGGATGACTCGCCGTGCTTCGTATTTGAGAGCTAGTTTCAATCCTGCAATTACGGCCTCATACTCGGCCTCATTGTTAGTCATATCGGGACACTGTATGGACTGGTGGATGACCTCTCCTGTCGGGACCTCGAGTACGAGTCCAAGTCCAGATCCTGACGCGTTGGAGGTGCCATCGATGTACAGGACCCATAGGTCAGGTTACTTGGGGTAAGTGCTAGAGGTTTCCTGTTCGACCTCCGGCATTATTTTTGCGCTAAGGTCGGCGACGAAGTCAGCGAGTACTTGCAACTTTATCGCTGTTCGCGGCTGATATATTTTATTGTGCTCACTTAATTTGATGGCCCACTTAGCCAATCTACCCGACATCTCGGGTTTATGTAAGATGATTCTTAGAGGGAAGGTCGTAACCACCGAGATGCGATGGCATTGGAAATATGGTCTAAGCTTTCGTGAAGCTACGACTAATGTCAGGGCTAGCTTTTCGAGGTGGGGATACCTCGTTTTAGCGTCGACCGGGGTTTTTCTAATGTAGTAGATTGGAGATTGGCGTAACTTTGTTTTCACGGACCAAGACTGCACTTACTACAACATCGGACATGACCAGGTAGATTAAGAGATGCTCGCCTGGTTCTACTTTGGCGAGTAGTGGAGGCGAGGACAAGTACACCTTTAATTCTCTTAGGGCATTGACGCACTTGGAGTTTCACTAGAGTCTGTGGTCCTTCTTGAGTACGTTGAATAACTTGTGGCATCTGTTAGAGGATCGTGAGATGAACCTTGACAAGGCGGTTATATGGCCAGTCAACTTCTGCACTTGTTTCTTGCTGGTCAGGTTTTCAGGTATTCCCTCTATAGCCTTGATTTGGTCGAGATTGACCTCAATGACTCTCTACGACACATAAAGCCGAGAAACATCCCAGAGGTCACGCCGAAGGCGCACTTCTCGGGGTTCAATTTCACGCCGTATCGCCTAAGTATGTCGAAGGCTTCCTTCAGGTGGTCGATGTGGTCCTCTTTCCTTTTTGATTTGACCAACATGTAGTCTATATACACTTCCATCATTTTGCCGATTTGTTTTTTGAACATCTTGGTTACCAACCTCTGATAGGTCACCCCTGCGTTTTTCAACCCGAACGACATAACTCTATAGTAGTACGTCCCTTGTGGGTGATGAATGTGGTCTTTTCCTGATCCTCCTCCTCCATGAGGATTTGGTTGTAGCCTGAGTAGGCGTCCAAGATACTTAATAACTCGTGCCTGATGTTGCGTCGATGAGCTGATCAATGTGAGCCAACGGGAAGGAGTCTTTTGGGCAGGCCTTGTTTAGATCTATGAAGTCCACGCACATGCGCCATTTCTCGTTTTTATTTTTCACCATGACCACGTTGGCGACCCATTGGGGGTACTTTGACTCTCGAATCGAACCATTGGCGAGCAGATTTTCTACCTCTTCGCGGGCAACATCGTTGATTGCGGCGTTGAATTTTCTTCTGATTTGTCATACCGGCGTGTAGATCGGATCGACGTTTAGTTTGTGTGTTGCAATGTCTCTCAGGATACCTGGCATATCTGCATGGGAGAAATCAAACAAATCGGCGTTGTCAGTTAGAAATTTATGGAATTTACCTGGCTCTGTGAGCTTGTGGCCGATATAGGCTTTTCTGTTGTGATCGCTTGTGTCTAGTTGAATGGGATTGAGGTCTTCCATTGTTGATCCGATGTCTTCCACGACGTCATGGTCTTTGATGACGTCCTTTGGTTTGTCGGACTAGGGTCCCGACTTCGCTAATTGCTATGCTCCTGAACCCTCGCCTTTCAACTATTGAGTATATGTGCAGTCTTGGGTGATGCGGTAGGATTCTTGAGTTGTGCGTTGTTCACTACGGATGTTGAATACTCCCCATGGGGTAGGGAACTTGATGACCTGATATAAGCTTGATGGGATAGCCCTCATGGCGTGTATCCAGGGTCTCCCTATAATGGAGTTGTAGGTTGTGTCTTGATTCATGACATGGAATGTTGTTTCTAGGGTGGCGCCCCCGGCCAGGACGGGCAATGTTATCTCTCCGGAGGTCCGTTCAACTGCATTGTTAAAACCTGTTAGTGTTATGCAGTGTGGTACTATCTTATCCTCGAGTCTCATTTGTGTGATAACTTAGGGTGGATAATACACGCGCCACTCCCGTCGTCTACCATGATTCTTTTTACATTAGTATCTGAAATTCGTAAAGTAATGACAAGAGCGCCGAAATGAGGAAAGGTCAAACCGTAGGTATCCGACTTATCGAAGATGATACTTTCTTCGAGGTCGTCATAGCATTCATGGGTGATCGACTGCTTCAACTTGTGGGTGGTAGTGAACTTCAGATTGTTGGTCGTTGCTTCATCGCCTCCGCCGATGATCATTTGGATGGTGCGGGTAGGGGGGGTGTCTTTGTGGGGCCTTGGTGTTCTCGTCCATGAGCGAAATTGGCTTTTCCTCAGTCACTCATCAGTTCCCTTAAATGTCCTTGGGGGAGCATGTTCACTACCTCTTGCCGTAGGGCTATGCAGTCCTCGGTCTTATGGCCCTGTTCCTGATGGAACTCGTAGAGGGCGTTCAACTTTTTGGAGTTTGGATCGGACTTCATCTTTTGGGCCAAGTTTCTCTAGGGCGTACACTGTTTCTGAAGGAGAGACACAAAAATTGTGAGCAGATAAAAGTGGAGGCATATCTCTTTCATTTCATTTCGGTGGGTTCCCGTCTGAGGCCTAGATGGGCCTTCGGCCTGGCGGGGAGTTGGTAGGATGGCGGATCTGATGTACAGTTGGTGCCTTTCACAATTGGGGCGTGAACCTACGTTATCTCTTCGGCTGTCATTCTGACGATCCTTCTCCGATTCCATTTGGACTAATGTTAATCATTGAGTTGGGTCGTTCAGGTCTTCCTCGTCCGCTCTCACCTCAGCACAGTAAGCATTGTGTATTTCTTCCCAAGTGGTGGGAGGGTATCATGTGCATGCTTAATAGTTTTCTGGTCGCCCTCGACCCGATCATGTTTAACCCATTCTGGAAAGCCGCTACTGCCATTCCCTCTTACACATTCGGCATGCTCATTCTCACTCTGTTGAACCAGGCGAGGAAGTCCTTGAGCCCTTTGCCTGGCGACTGTCTGATGGCGAATATATCATCCACCCTGGATTCTGCTTTCTTGTCCCCGGCATGGGCAATGACAAACATGTCGACTGTGAGTACCATGTTAAGGCTCCCCTTGTTAGGCTTTCGCAGAACTTTTTCAGCAGCACCGACGGTACCTGTTCTTTTGAGAGGTCGATGCTTTTTACAGCCGTGACGTAATGAATGATGTGGTCTTCAGGGTCCGTTTTGCCGTCATATATTTTTAAATACTGTGGAGTTTTGAAGATTTTGGGTATGGCATGTGGAGCTGCCTCCTCGTTGTATGGTTGTTCTACAAACCGACCGAAGTCCCTCTTTGGAAGAAGTTTCGGGGCGCCCGATATCTTATTGACCCTTTCTAGGTTTTCCCACATTTGGTCGTGGAGTGTTTTATTCTCGTTCTCCATTTCATCCATTTTCTTCAGGATAGCCTTGAGGGCGTCATTACCTACATAAAAGACAGTGTGAGTGATACCTGTTGTGGGAGGGGTGCATTGCTCGTTGATGGTCGTTGTGGTATCAAATCTTGTGGTATCGAGTATCGACTCGTGTGGTGTTCCTACTCGTCCCTTGAGCGGATTTGACAAGTATATTGTTTAGAGTACTTATTAACCACGCCTCCAATAATTTTTTCATTGCCGGTGGTGCTTCCTCCGTTGTGGACGTAGAGGTTCCTTTCTCAAGAGAGGCGGTTACACTCCCATGAGGGGGAGGTGAGTCACTTCGTCTGGGTGAGGCGCTCGGCGTCACATTTTCCTCGTCCTCTCTATCAACCTCGTTGATGGTACCTAGGAGGTTAGCAGAGACGCTCATCACTGCTTTCAGTCTTTCCTCACCTTTTCCTGCCATTGTTAGCTTATGCAAACAAGAAAAAGAAAACTTTGTTGTTGTTGTTACTGTTTTTCCTTTCTTAGATCTAGGAGAAACTAGAAAATTTTAACTAGGAACTCCCCACAGACAACGCCAAATTGTTTGACCAAAAAGTGTTAAGTCTTTTTGTTAAACTAAGTTAATGAGAAGATAATGCATGAATCCTAGTTAAATATAATAAATCCTAGATCTGAAGTTTGAATATCTCGATGGTATGGGACTGTGTATAGGTCAGTGAATACAAAGTAAGAATTCAATGATTGTCAATGAATGTGATGATAAAAACATGCAATAAATGTGAGTAATGACATTAAATATAATAAGAAGGAATTTGTAGCCCAAATGTTAGATGAGTTGGATGATTTCTTATTCTGACAATGTCGTGTGACAATAGACTACGAAGATGGATAAATGATTCTTGGATCTTGTGAACAAAAGAGGTGTATTGAACCAAGGAATCAACAAAACAAGACAAAGCATTAAATTCTATCGTTATTCTTTGCGGTGACAGACGGGCTTCGATTTTGGCTATCCCCGTCTTAGATTTCACGTGTTCCTCTTTTGGGCGGCCAGGTAACATAACATATTTTACCCAATACAAAAGGGAGGTTGAAGGTTACTGTAGAAGGAAAGAAATTTTTAGAGAGAACTCTGTGTCAAGTTGAGTAGTCTCGAACAAATTAAGATGATGGAGTTAGTAATTTTATATATATACTAATAAAGTAATAATTCACAATAGTAAGATACATTGATCCTTAGACCGTCCATATTTAGATTATAGTCTACCAAATAGAGAATCTTACCTTTCGGCAAAAAAATTAATGAGAACAAAACCCTTAATCTCCTCATTAATTCTTCATTATTCTATTGTTACCATACCCCATCATTTAATTCACATACACGCCAAACGCAAATATCAAACTTATAATTATCATCATGTTCGGTGTTAAAGCGGTATTCATAAAAATTGAATCGAATCGACCGAAAAAATATAATTTTTAGGTTTGGTTTGATTTTAGTTTTGAATTTTAAAAAATCGATCAAATTTGATTTGGTTTTGGTTTTAATTAAAAAATAACCAAAAATCCGAACTAAACCGACTATAAAAGTAGCTATTTAAATTTATTATTACACCTATGTATACGTATATTTTTATATAAAGTTTTTAAAATTTTATGGTACATATTAGTCATTTGTATTTTTATTCTAGTTTTTTGCTATTATAATAATCTAATTCTTTTACATTCTAGTTTGATTGATAGTTTTCTTTTGCTAAGTACAAGAATTTATTTTATGTTAAAAATAATCAATGTTTAATTGAGTACTTAAAATATTCATCACTATTTGATTCAATTATCATCATATATCTTGGTAAATGAAAGATTTCTCAAAAAGCAATTGGTTTGATAGTGTTACATTGAAAATGTGATCTGCGAAATATGTGTTTGGTAGCGTATGTCTCATATTTAAGGAAAAAACTGATAAATAACTGAAAAAACCGACTTGATTGGTTGGATTTGGTTCTAATATTTGAAGAACCAACTCACTTGATTTGGTTTCTTTTTAGAGAAAAACCGATCCAAAACGAACCATGAACACCCTAATGTTATAAATCCCAGCCAATTATATGCTATTAGTTTATTTAATTTAAAGAAAATATCTTTGTTGTACATTTAAAAATAATTTACTCTAATTTTTTTAGTTTTTCCTTAATAACAACCTTTACAATTGTAATGGCCTAATAGCCTATTTGCCCAAACTTTTAAAATTAGCTTATTTTGAAAAATACTTTTTCGAAAAGTGTTTTTGGTGAGAGGCAGTTTATTAGCATTTTAACCAAGTTTCTAAAATCAATTTATTTTGAGATGTGCTTTTCTCAAAATATTTTAGGTGAGATGCAGTTTGTGTTTTGATTTGAAAAACACTTCTGAGCAGCATTTAGTGTTTGACCAAAATTTTAAAAAGTGCTTTTAAACGTATTTTTCAAAAAACTGATTTTCAAAAGAGTGTTTATGGGGAGAAGCTATTTTTTTCTGCTTCTCCAAAACTGCTTTTACTTCTACTCAAAAATATTTTTTTTCCTTCTAAAAGTTTTGCCAACACAACTTTGGAAAAAAAATTATGGAGAAGCTTGGCCAAACAGGCTAATATGTTTGACTAATCAATTTAAAAAGCACTTTGAGCAACACTTAGTGTTAAACCAAATTTAAAAAAAGGTATTTTTAATTGTATTTTCAAAAAAGTAATTTTGGGGAGAAACAACTTTTTTCCAGCTTCTCAAAAAAAGCTTATGTTTCTACTTAGAAATACTTGTTTTTCCTCCCAAAAGGTTGGCCAAATATGCTAAAAGAAAGAAACTTGACCAAATAGACTATAAAAAAAATGGGGGATTTGTATCTATAAAAATTGCAAGCGTACCCACTTTTCGCATAAACTTCAAGCATACGGGCCTGAAGTAGCCAAGGCAATCACACAAACTTCAGCATTATAGTAGACGGCTAAACTTAAGTATTCTACTAGCTGAAATTTTATTCTGTATTTGTTGAACTTCAGCATGTTTTAGCTGAAGTTTATCCTGGATTCAATTGTTTTGTCATAAAGTTTTTTCAAAAACTTCAACAAAAGATGCTAAAACTATTTAGTTCATTTGTAAAAATTTCAGCACTAAATAAGCTGAAGTTTTGTCCTGGATTCATTAGTTTTGTCATAAAGCTTTTTCAAAAAACTTCAGCAAAAGATGCTGAAGTTATTTAGTTCATTTGTAAAAACTTCAGCACTAAATAAGCTGAAGTTTTGTCCTGGATTCATTAGTTTTGTCGTAAAGTTTTTTAAAAAAACTTTAGCAGAAGATGCTGAAGTTATTTAATTCATTTGTAAAATTTCAGCACTAAATAAGCTGAAGTTTTATTGTCAAGTGTCATATTAATCCAAACTCCTTAAACATACGACTAAACACTGGAATTTCGACAAGAAATATTGGCGCTAGTCCGAGAGGATAATCTGATGACTATGTCAACTGATTTTTTGATCGCTTTTTCTTTTTTCGTCCTAATTTCAAGCTTCCTATTGTTAGTAAGGCTGAAGAAAGGAGGAAGAAAGGAGTGCACGGGTAGCAGGAAGAATGAGGCGTTTGAAGTTGTAAAAATTAGGGTATAGGTTAAATAGTTTTAAAAATATGGGTATAGGTTAAATGGGGACGACCAAATAGGATGCCCCGTGCAATTTTTACAAAAAATACTTGGCCAAACGGGCTATAAATGCCGGTCGAAAAATCTATCTTTCGTGTAATTATCTTTTCTCCGTTAGGACAATAAGTTTTTTTTGACGAAAAAAAGTTTTAGAGAGAGATGTTCTACCTTCTCTCTACAATCACAACCCACTAAATAATCTTCCTTTAAACATCATACCAATGAATAATCGCCAAGACCCTAATAGTCTTCTCCAAGATGCAAATAAGGAGCCACCCGATATTAGTCATATGCAGTTATATGAAAAAGTGCTTGCCCCAAAACCCAAAACCTTCCTGCAAACTTTGGTCCATGATGATCATGTCACCACTATCTCTGTCCAAAATCATGCCGGCAAGAATCTAAACCTAGAAGTAAAGCCTTCATAGTGGTCAAGATGAGGACATTTTTATTCCCATTACAAAGGAAGTTAAATGTCGGTTATACACACCTTGGCTTAACTCTGTTATAGTGAAGGTATTTGGGCGTAGGATTACTCATCAACTGCTTCAGGCTAAGTTAATAACACTTTGGAACCTTACGGAAAAACTAGTGCTTACAGACTTAGGTTCAGATTTTTATCTTATAAAATTTCAAGAAGAAGAAAATATGCTTAAAGCCCTACATGGAGGACCTTGGTTTGTATTCAATCATTTTCTCTCCGTTAGAAAATGGGAGCCAAAGTTTATAGCATCCTCAACACAACTCACATACTCTGCCATATGGGTGAGATTACCGAAATTACCAACTGAGTATTATGCTGAACAAATATTACACAGGATTGGTTCCAAATTAAGACGGTTGCTTAAGGTGCATGCTTGTACATCTTCCACGACACGAGGAAGATACGCTAGGATATGCATTGAAGTTGCACTAGAACGACCTCTAAAAACTCATCTTCTTCTAAGGCATCATAAACAAGTCCTTGCCTATGAAGGGTTGAATATACTATGCACGCTGTGTGGTCGTTTTGGACATGCAACAACTACATGTTCCTTTGTATCACCACAGTCTCTGAAGAAAAAGGATGACACAAACTCAACATACATATCCTTAAGTGATGAGGAGACAAATTCCAACTGGAAAAATGTTCAGTTTTCAAAGAAATCTGGTACAAGAGGAAAAGGAGCAACACAGGAAGGTCATTCTGGGACAGCTAAGGAGGCGGCAATAAAAGGAGTACTGGACAAAGGTAACCTCACAAATTCTATTGGGCCATCACAGGCCCAAATGATGCAACAAGATAGGGGCCAATTCACAAGTCATAATACAACTCCACAAAATAAATTTGATATTCGAAGGACCCTAGATACGAGTAAAAACTTTCAACCTCACCTAGCCCAAGTACAAAGACCCAGCCCAACTATTACTCACCATATTGAATCTTGCCTATCAGACTCCATTAAGGACAAAAGTCCCAAACAGTATACAAACGAGATAGAGACCAAGCCCACCCCCCTCCAACACAACTCATTAAATACTACCTATACCCATACATCAAATCCCACTCACAACTTAGGTCTTCCCTCTACTCTCACGCTAATACTCTCACACACGAAACCTCAACTAGTCAAGTCAGCTCAAGAGGCTTTGAATACTAATAGCCAATCCAATTTAACAAATCTCACTATATCACATGCCTCAACTATGCCTAATGCTATACACGTTAGCAGCAACAAAACCAATTTGCATGCTACAGTGCCCTATATTCCTTCTAGCCCCACTAATCCTCATGTAAGCCTAATGATTATACTCCATGTGACTCCCAAACACTCAATACAATAACGGTAGCACCTATACAATCAGCTTCCTTAAGTGATCATACATCCAATACTACTTCCTCCTCACACACGGTTGAAAGCAATAACACAAACTCCTAGGACTACACCCACAACCATGCAACGTCCAACCTTAACACCACATGCAAACAACAATGCGCGCAGGAACGTGGACAACAACCAATTGTTCCAGCTCCCACGACTGAGAATGCATAGACCTTCTATCCCACGGGTGAACACCCCCCTAGTCTACACATCTCAACCAGAGACGATGGACCTTCCACTACAATCCTGGCTCGAGATGGGGTTACAAGGTTATGCTTTAGTATTTACGATGGAAATCAACGGGCAAGAGGTTATCCTACTCCTCCAGAACCCATCTCATCTAGCGGAGATCGTGACGGAGGGTATGAGGTTGGGGATGGAAGTTGTGTCCCAAAACCAGTGGTATACGACTCAGCAGCCGTATCTTTTGGAGTATCACCCATCGACCTCAACTCCTCCACAATGGTCTCTTCCCATGCAACCTCCTCTTCCAACTCCACATCCAGTATCCAATCTACCCCCTTTCTATCCCCCACATCACATGGGGAAAATATATGCTCCATGGTTCCCGAACTTAACTTCATTCAACCCCTTATCCCCATATTCGACTCCGGGCAGTCCACTAGAACCACTAACCCCACCAAACAGCCCATCATCAACCCCACCTCAATCTTCACGAGAACTAGACATGGATACAAGGCAGGAGCTTGCTCAGATTTTGGCAGAACTCAGGGAGACAAGGACGGAATTCCTATGGTTGAAAAGCATTCACCTCTACAACCTAAAGGAACACGAAAAAAAGTTCATCCTCAAGTGTCCACCAGAGTTGATAAACTGAAGTCTCAACTTCAGAGTAAACCCAAATCGAGAGGCGGGAAAATACTCGATGGTGATAATTCCGACACTTTCCCCACTCACCCCCTCCTCCCAGTGGAGAGTCCAGAACTAATGCCACAACCGGCAGAAGTTCAGTTGAACCATAGTTCCCCCCTACTGTCCCTATAATAAAAATAATGAATATATTAGTTTGGAACTGTAGGGGCTCTCATAATCCGGAATTTAGGAGTCACTTTAGGTCCTTGTTGGATAATCACAGGCCAGTCCTTGCTACCCTACTGGAAACACACATGCATGACCACAATAGGCTTCGTGAAGCTTTTAATTTCACCAACATGGCCCAGGTTTCTGCAAATAGATTAATCGGAGGGCTAGTGGTTTTATGGAATGAGGAACACATCGCAGTGTAGGAGCTTAGGATGACCGAGAAGGAGATACACTGCATCATCCAGGTATGTCCAACTAAACCTTGGTTATTTTCAACTATCTATGCTAGCCCAAATCCATCTTTACGTTCACATCTCTGGGATAATTTAATGTATATGCATGATAATTACAATATGCCATGGCTAGTTGGCGGGGATTTTAATGAAATTTTATTTTCACAAGAAAAATTTGGTGGCTTACCTGTCAGAACTAAAAGAATAGATAACTTTGCTAGATGTATCAATTACTGCAAATTAATTGACCTAGGATACAAAGGAAGTCGATTTACCTGGACTAATAAGCGTAAAAATGGTCATAAGATTCTAGAAAGACTTGATCATTTTTTGGCAAACTATGAGTGGATTAATATGTACCCGGAGGCTAAAGTGCAACATTTACCTAGAACTTATTCTGATCATTGTCCACTACTATTAACATTAGAATCTCATATAAATATCCCCGTTAAAATATTTAGGTTTGAACCTATGTGGGTTTCACACCCACAATTTCACCAACTAGTTCAACAAACGTGGTCACAAGATCAAAGTTTGTTACACATTACACACAACTTCCAGGACGTAGTAACTGAGTGGAATAGGAAAGTATTTGGTAATCTATTTGTACGTAAAAGAAGATTACTAGCAAGATTAGCAGGTATTCAAGCCTAAAATAATTGTCCACATAGTATCTATCTCCAAAATCTAGAAATCCAACTATCTCATGAGTTAAGTAATATTCTTAGGTTGGAAGAAGATTTTTGGAAGCTAAAGTCACGACTTAATTGGCTTAATTATGGAGATGCAAACACCAAATTTTACCACATGTCCACTCTTCATAGACGGAGGAAAAATAGAATCACCTATTTAAAGGACGCTGTGGGAAATTGGTGCCATGACTAAATGGATATTAACAATATCATACAAAACTTTTATATTAATATATTTACCACAGAACAAAGTCAATCTAATATCTCCATCAAGACAGATACTACTTACTCTATTAATGCTAAAATATTAACTACACTGTGATGACCCAAAGGGTCATTTTATAAAATTAGACTCCGTTTCATACTTAATATCCATACAAAGACTAAAATTAAATACCTCTATTTGCGTGCGCAGTTTGGGCGTGAAATCAGAAAGCTTTTATATAAAAATATGAAAAATAGTGATTTTTAGAATTTAAATTTGATAAAAATTGACTTTGGTCAATGATTTGAGTAAATGGACCCGGATCCGTGTTCTGACAATCCCGGGAGGTTCGCAGTAAAATATGGGACTCGAGCATATGCCGGTAAATGAATTTCGAGGTCCCAAGCCTTAGAAATCAATTTTTGAAAGAAATTATTTTGTTGAAATGTTCATGAATTAAAGAAATGAAATCATGCTAAAACTCATTGGTATCGGGTCCATATTTGGGTTCTAGAGCCCGATACAAATTTTTTATGATATTTAAAGGTTAACTGTGAAATTTGGTAAAAAACGGAGTTCGTTTGACGTGATTCGGACATCCGGTTGAGAAATTATGAACTTTAAGAGTTTTTGATGAAAATGATGAGTTTTGAGGTTTAATTCATAGATTTACATGTTATTTTCATGATTTTATCGCATGAGCAAGTCCGTATGATATTTTTAGACTTGCGTGCATGATTATTTTAGAGACCCGAGGGCTCCGGTGAGTTTCGGATAGGCCACGGGGTGTTTTTCACTTAAAAATAGTTGCTAGTTTTTCCAGTTCTGGTGTCCAGGTATTTTGACCTGTGCGCTCGCATAGGGAAGACCGCGATCGCACAGGGTAAAGTTTGAGGCTTGTTTGGAACCCTGTGCGATCGCACCTATGTAACCGCGAGCACTGCCCCCAACCCCTACCCTGTGCGAACACAGAGCCCCACCCGCTAACGCACTGCCCCCATCCCCCTACCCTGTGCGAACGCACCCCCACCCCCGCTATCGCACAACCTAGTTTCCCCTTACCCAGTGCGATCGCATTTAATTAACCGCGATCGCACAGTTGCCCAGCCCAGCTAATATAAATACTTGTTAAAGAACGGGCAGAACACTTTCTTCTCCAAATTTTCGAAGTTCCATCCCTAAAAATGAGTTTTCTTCAGAAATCTTCATCCCCAATTCATAGGTAATCAATTACAAACCTTGTTATTTCAATTCCTTACTATTTTGCATCACTTTTAAAGCAAAAACAAAGAATTTTCATGGTAAAAATCTAGGATTTTGGGTAAAATTAGGGAGTTTTGTAAAAATTAAAATTGTATATCAAATTAAGGTCGGATTTCAAAACTAATAGAATATTTGGGTTCGTAGGTGAATGAGTAATTGTAAATTGGTCTAAACCCCGAGTTTAGACCAAGCGGGCCCGGGGTCGGGTTTTCACTTTTTTGAGAAAACTTAGGAAAAATTATATTTTTCAATAAAGTTAGTTCCTTTAGCATTAGTTAATTATATTAAGTTAATTTTGATTAGATTCGAGCAAGTTAGAGGTGAATTCAAAAGGAAAAGCAATAANTATGTACCACCCAAATTATTTGTTAAACATGATTCCCTTTCTCGTTCCCCATTTATTTGATCATTATCTTAACGGCTACATGTTCATTATTGTTTCTATGACTATTTGGCCTTGTTAAATTATTGTTAGTTATTGTTGTGACTGTCTGGGAAGAGTATTGATTGTTTGAGTTGGTTCCCTCGTGATATAAATATGGCTGAGAGGTTTGGTATTGTTTTTATGGAATAAATGCATATATTTTGATTTTCTTGTTGGTTTCATGGTCGCGAGGTTATTGATGAAGTCATGAGAAAAATGTGGTTATTATTTATAATTGTTGAAACAAAAGTATTGTGAAAGGTTTGACCTGATTTGTGAAATTTTGAATCAATTGATATGATATGTCTGGTGGGAGCGGGTTGCACGCCGCAACAAGGAGTGATAAGGGAGGACATGTGGGATCGGGTTGCACGCCGCAACAGGAGTAATAAAGGAGATATTTTAGGGAGGATCAATAAGGGAGGACAGGTGGGAGCGGGTTGCACGTTGCAACAAGGAGTCATAAGTGAGGATATTTACATTTATATTTTACTGATTTTTTTAAGAAAAAGAGAATCAAAGTGTTGAAAAGCTAAAATGTCTATTTTACTACTCTTTAAATATTTTAGTACTATTTTTATGTAAAGTTAAAGTTTGGAACTCCGAAGAGATACTTGAGAATTAATTATAGCTGAGTTATTTTATTTTATTTGGTTGCAACACTTATTTATCTATTCGTTTAGATTTCTTTCTTGCTTATTATTTATTGTTATTATCAATCATGTAGTTGAAGGCCGACTTAACCTCGTCACTATTTCGCCGAGGTTAGGCTCGGCACTTCTCAGTACATGGGGTCGGTTGTACTAATACTACACTCTGTGCTCTTTTTGGACAGATCCAGGTACCATTCAGTAGTAGAGGATTCTAGGACGACCACCCGATTTCGTTTGGAGACACGAGGTACATCTGTCGGCGTTCGCAGATATTCGAGAGTCTTCTCCTATATTTACATACACTGTTTTATATCATTCAGAACAGTTACGCTATTTCTTTCAGACATTATTTGTAGTATTCTTTAGTTATTTGTGGATTGTGACACCAGACCCTGGGGTAGTCTTAGAGTTAATTATATAATTAATTCGTGGTCCGTTTCATTTAATTGGTTATTATTATTATTATTATTATTATTATTATTTTGTTTTGAGGTTGCTGGAAATTATGTTAATTAAGTCCATTTTAAATTGATTTATTTACGCTTAAGCAATTAATTGAGAAAATTAGTCAATAGAATTCTAACATTGGCTTGCCTAGCAAGTGTGGTGTTAGGCGCCATCACGATCCCTAAGGTTGGTAATTTGGGTCATGACATACACTAACCAAACCCCTTCAGGATAATGAAATTACAAGTGCCCTTAATAACTTTCAACCTTACAAAGCTCCGGGGCCGGATGGATTACACCCCTATTTTTATTAAAAATAATGGCATGTACTAGGTAATAAGATAAAAACCTTTTTCCATGATACTTTCAAGTCCCAGACAATTCCTCCATTACTGAGTCAAACCTATATTTACCTAATTCCAAAGGCAAAGCATCCTCAGACTATTCAATAGTATAGGCCTATTAGCCTATGTAACACTACTTATGTAACGACCCAGCATGTCGTTTTGTGTGTTGGGACTCCGTTCCCGTAAATGACTCTTTCCATAGAGACTACTCGTGCCTTATGACTTGTGTGGGCAGGTAGTTCGAGATTCAGAAGTGATTTGGCCAGTTCAGGAACACTTGGTTCCTGAAGGCTAGCCTATTTGGCTGATTTTTGGTTCCGAGCAGCATTTTGAGCAAACGACCTCGAAATCGAGTTCTGACAGCTCCAGCAGCTCCGGATGATGATTTCGGACTTGGGAGTGTGTTTGCCTCAGGTTTCTGATGACCCGGGAGTATTTCGGCACATGAATTGGAATTCAGGATTTCATGTGATTTGGAATTCAGCCTGGAATTGGACCTCGTGATATCATGGTCCGAATGGAATTCCGGAACTAGAAATAGTTCCATATAGTCATTTATGGCTTGTCCGCAAAATTTGGGGTCATTCCGAGAAGTATAGACCCGTTCGGCGAATTGATGAGCCATTTGATTTTTCTTGAAATCTTAAGTTTGATCTAAGGGGTTTTGGAGAGTGATTCTTGGTTTGAATGATGTTTTTAGTGTTCTGAGAGCTCGAGCAAGTCCGTCATGTGAATTGGGACTTATTGGTATAATTTGTCGAGGGCTCGGGTGGGCCCAGGGGTCTCCCGGACCCCGATCGGGGTAAAAAATCAGCA
The DNA here is from genome assembly GCA_005239495.1 of Nicotiana undulata. Taxonomy (NCBI): domain Eukaryota; kingdom Viridiplantae; phylum Streptophyta; class Magnoliopsida; order Solanales; family Solanaceae; genus Nicotiana; species Nicotiana undulata. Next base: position 74,630 of record ML297347.1, read on the forward strand.
AAACTCATAGCTGGTGGGAATTTACTGGTGTGACCGCACCTGCGGTCCATGAGCCGCAGGCGCGAGGTTCGCACCAGCGGAAAATCCTTCGCAAGTGCGGCTTCTTCCACAGGAGCGGCCTTTTCTCCGCAGGCGCGGACAAAGGCCATCGCAGGTGCGGACAATTTCCCGCAGGTGCGAGTCTGCACCTGCGATCCAAAGTCCGAAGGTGCGAGAAATCCCCCAGTGCCCAGGCCTTTTTCCGCAGGCGCGACCCTTTATTCCTCAGGTGCGAGTCCGCACCTGCGATCCAAAAGTCGCAGGTGCGGAAACTACTGGGCAGTCCCATTAAAAGGCCCAAGTCGTGAATTCTTTCCCAAAAATTATATTTCCTCCATTGTTGACGACCCCAAGAGCTCCAGAACGGGTATTTCGGCCTAGAAACTCAGGTAAGTGAATCCTTAACCCTCCGCATGTCAATTTCTTCCGTTCTTTAAGAATTTCCTCTTCCTAATTCATTGAAATTCATAAGAAATTGTTGGGGGAAAAAGAGGGGTTTGATGAAAATGTGAATTCTAATTTTTGGGCCATTGAGGGATGATTAATTGAGTTAATCTTGATCCTTAGGCGACGTATAGCGCGTTTCTTCAAGAATTATAATTTTCCGGACGCCGAGGCTCGGAGTTGAATTTCCAAAGTACGTCAAGAATACGTTTTAAGGAAATATTTGATAAATCCTCCTCGAATCTTCCTAAATTGATATAATTATGTGTTTTTGGCTAGTTGCGAGCCATCGAGGGAGATTCGGAGGATTCGTGCGTCTTGTTGATTGGTCCGTTAACCGGAGGAGTACTTGTCCAGGTGAGTCTCCTTTCCAAACTTTGTAAGGGGGAAATATCCCCTAGGCTCTTGATTGCTAATTCTGCTCGTTGAGGGGGCTACGTACGTACCACGTGACGAGAGTCCGTACGTGGCATCTATACTGTATATCGGGTAGCCGTAGGACCCACGAGCATGTCCTAATTGTTGTTTGATATTATCTGATGTTTTGTACAAGTTATTACTGATATTTGATGAAATTGAGCTATGATAGCTGCGAATTTAATGTACATAATATTCAGGTAAGAATTATGAACTCCATCAATTGAGTAATTGTGTTACTCCTGATATAATTGATAAAGAGCAAAGAGTAAATGAGATAATGAGATGTTGATAAACACAAGAAACCAATAATGTAAGCTAAATCATAAATAGAGACATTTTTCAAAACACCAAGCTTTCATTGATTAACATGGATTATCAACACCAAAACAAATTAAAATAAAAAACAGTTAAAACATGAGTAAGACAGAATTAAAACTGAAAAGACACTTGACACTGTCCCGACTGGGCACTTGATAGGATATGAGGGGGTAGTTCTGGAAATTCCTAAGTCTGGGGTGGTCTAGAAGAGGCAGGATTCTTGGTTTGGAGAAGAGACAACATTTGGTGTAAGACACCCTCGTTTTTCTCCTTCTCCTTGGCTAATTCAGCTTTGAGAGCATCACGCTCACCTTCCACCTCAACTAAGCGAGTCTTCAAACGAATGATCTCCCTATCCTTTTGCTCACTTTCCTGCACCAGAGCACGGACCTTGCTCTTTACCGGTTGCTTCCGAGATGAACCAGGTTCATCTGCCGGGGCACTGCCAGTGTAATCACATGACAGCAAAGTGTCCTTCCCAAAGAAATCCTTTGCAGTAGCCATTTCAGCCTTCATTGTGGGGACTCCAAAATGAGACAGAACTGCAGTAAGGATAAATCCATAAGGAATTGCATGGGCCTTGGTGCCATTAACCACTCTGTCCAAAAGCTGGATGATTAAATATGGCCAATTGATCTGCTTGCCTCTGTATAGGCACTCCATGAGCGTTAGATCCATGTAGTTGGCAATGTGCCTGCGCTCTTGTCTGGGCAGCAGAAATTTAATTACAAACTCAAAGAACAACTTGTGTTCAGGCTTCATCTCGCTTTTGTACACAGCCCTGGGCTCATGCTCTTCTTCATTGTCACAAAAGAATCTGGTGATGTTGAGTGCTGAGGCCATTCCATCCAAGCAAGGCCATCTCTGCCTTGTATAGTCGTCATAGCCCTCAAATGGAATGTCTAGAATGACTCCCAGTTCTTGAGCATCAAAGGAGACTTCAAATCCCCTGACCAATGAAGTAACCCTTCCTCCAATCACAGTTGCATTCCCCATGAATTCCACAACCTTATTTCTGACCAGCCTGCCTTCCATATGAAGGACCATGTCCTTCCAGCCTTGAGCTGCTAGAAAATCCACTAAGTACCTCATACCCGGCTCCTCCAAATCCTTCAGTAACTTTCCCTTCAAAATATGTCTCTTGCCAAACATGTAAACTCTGTTAATCGACACTTCTCCAACCTCCTTCTCATCATCTTCACTCCAAGCAGGATCATTATCCTTCTCAACAATCTTAACCTTCTTCTTTGACTTTACGTTAGACCGTGTCCTCATAGATGTACTCACGGTGGTGGCAGACACATGTGCTGACTTCTTTGTGGAAGTCTTAGCTAATTTGGTCTTGGGTGTCTTGATCACCACTGTAGCAACCTCTTCTTCTTGTTGGACCAGGTCCAACACCTCATCAACAGCAATAGCCTCAACAGGCTCCCCCACTTTCGCTTTCCCTTTCTCTGCCTTCTTTCGTTTTTTCTCTTGCAGAGCTTTTTCCAGCTTCTCCTCTTCTTCTCAAACAATATTTCTTGTAGCTCGTACCCTTGGAACATGTACACCAACAGACTCATCAGTTTTCCTTTTCTTTGAGTAACCTGAGGCTTTAGACTTGATGGACTTTGGAGTCCTTCTCTTCTTGAGGTTGTATGAGCCCCCAATTTCTTTAGTCTCTCAGCCAAGGTTTCTTCCCTATAAGAAACACGTTCATCTATCTCCTTCATTAGTATTTCTAAACCAGCAGCAACTTCCTCAATTTCAGTAGTTCCCCCTATCACTACGACATCATCTTCAAGATTCTCAAGGATGGGGCCACAAATTCCAAATGTGGAACCATCCTTCCCAGATCCCCTCACACCTGCATCTCCCTCATTTTCAAGAATTTTCCCAGTTTTCCTTTGCCTACTTGGTACTTCCACATCCACCACAGACCCAACCAGCACAAATCTATTTTCAGTATTTAACACAGAGGTAACTTCAGTATTACCTTTCTCAGCACTTGACGAACCAGGTGCATCGTCTTCATGTGATGATTTAAATGATTCACTGGACGAATCTGGTTTGGGTTCTTCTTCAACCTGTAATAAATCATCCAAGAACTTTTCCCGTGATCCTGAAGCCACAGATTTTTGTGCAAGAACCTTGACATGACGGGGTTTTGGGGCTGGGGTAGGGTTTGGTGTAGGTTTAAGAGCATCATGGTATTCAGGGGTTTCAGGTGTCTTAGAGGATTCAGAACTGTAGACCGGTGGAGAATCAGACTCATATACTCCTTCATCGCAGTCACGATTTTGAGAATCAGATGAAGCAGACAACATTTTTAATTTTTGAAGAAAAAGAAGAGAGGGTAAAAGGCTGTAGAGATATGAGTGTTGAGTGACTTGAACATGGTTCGTTTATTGCTTTAATCACAATGGGTAATGATGGCCTATTTATAACTTGTGGCTGGAGTGATTATAACGGAATTGTATTAACATAAGTAGGATACTAATCGATTAAGGACTGTCAGTGATTGGATATTTGATTAGACCGTTTCTTTCCCCCAAAAACTAGGCTAATTTAATGTGACGGGGCTTCTTGAAACTGGTTCATTATTTGGGTAAGTACAAGAATTTGAACTGAACCATAAATGGATAGAGTCCTACTCATGTATGACTGTACTTGAATTAATACATGTATGGAGATGAGAACGTACCTTGTCAGTCATGTAAACCAGCATGGATGAACCAGGTTCATCCTGTTAAAAATCTTTATTTTGCCTCAATTCACAAAAATAGAGAAACATCATTAGCAACTAGGGAATCATATTAATACATGGCAGAAGAGTATGGCAATAAAGACATAGAACTGAGCAATGATTAATCTGATTAAGTACCTAATTAAAATTTCTAGCCAGAAAACTTTCCCCTTTTTTCTCATTTTGTTTTTCAATTAGGTGATCTTAATCATCCCTAATTCAAGCATGTTTCTCTCATAATGCTCCCTGCTTAATGCTTTGGTAAATATATCAGCAATTTGTTGATCAGTGGCACAGAATTTGATTGAGATCATCCCCTTTTCATAGTTATCCCTCAGGAAATGGTGCCCAACATCTATGTGCTTAGTTCTCTTATGATGGACCGGGTTCTTAGTCATACTAATTGCACTAGTGTTATCACAGTAAATAGGAATGAATACCACATCTATACCAAAGTCCAGGAGTTGTTGCTTGATCCATAGTAACTGGGCACAACAAGAGGTTGCAGCCACATATTCAGCCTCAACAGTAGACAAGGCTACTGAATTTTGTTTCTTGGTGGCCCAAGAGACAAGGCAGGAGCCTAAGAAGTGAGCCATGCCTGAAGTACTTTTCCTATCAACCAGGAAACCTGCATAATCAGCATCAGCATATCCTACAAGGTCAAAATTACTACCTTTAGGATACCAAAGGCACAAATCAGTGGTGCCCTTCAGATATCTCAAAATTCTTTTTACTGCAGTGAGATGAGACTCCTTTGGATTGGCTTGAAACCTAGCACATAGTCCCCCACTGAACACAATATTAGGTCTACTTGCAGTAAGATATAGTAGAGACCCAATCATCCCTCTGTAAGTCTTCTGATCAACGAATGAACCACATCCAATTTTGTAGTTGTGGCTATTGGAGTATCTATCTCCTTTGAATCTTCCATTCTAAACTTCTTGAGGAGTTCTCTCACATACTTCTGTTGATGAATCATTGTTCCATGTGGAGTTTGTTTGATTTTCAGACCTAAGAAAAAGTTTAGCTCGCCCATCATACTCATTTCAAACTCACTCCCCATTAATGTAGCAAATTCCTTGCCGAGCTTCTCAGTTGTTGCCCCAAATATGATATCATCAACATATATTTGTACAATCAGAAGATCTTTTCCCTTTTCCTTTAAGAACAAAGTACTGTCTATTTTGCCTCGTTTGTACCCATGTTCCAGCAGGAATTTTGACAATCTCTCGTACCAAGCTCTAGGTGCTTGCTTGAGACCATAGAGAGCCTTGTCAAGTTTATATACATGATCAGGTGATTCTTTGATTTCAAAACCAGGAGGCTATTTTACAAATACCTCTTCCTTTAAATAGCCATTGAGAAATGCACTCTTGACATCCATCTGATGCAAAGTGAATTCCATGTGTGCCGCAAATCCTATAAGAAGTCTGATTGCCTCCAATCTTGCCACAGGAGCAAATGTTTCATCATAATCAATTCCCTCTTCTTGGATGTATCCTTGAACAACCAGTCTTGCCTTGTTTCTTGTGACTGTTCCATCCTCATCAAATTTGTTCCTGAAGACCCACTTGGTGCCAATTATTGATCTGTCCAATGGCCTGGGTACCAAGTGTCATACTTGACTTCTCTCAAATTGATTCAGCTCCTCTTGCATAGCAGTTACCCAGTCAGCATCTTTCAGGGCTTCAACAATGTTCTTTGGTTCAATCAAGGATAGAAATGCATCAAACACACACAGATTTTTCAAGGAGGATCTAGCTTTGATTCCAGATCTCAAGTTTGTTATGATGTTCTCAAGAGGCTGAGAACTCTGATATCTGTGTGGTTTGAGAATCAATTGTTCACTTCTGGATTGTTCCATGTTGTCTTGTTGATGTGGAACAGGATCAGGGCCAGTATTTTCATGAGGAATTCCCCCTGTCGAGTTGCGTGGGGTTGTTGGACCTGGTCCATCACCTGTTCCATCTCCCATAGGTGCTTCAATGTAGTCATTGCTCCTCACCAGTCCAAGCTCCTCATCTTCTGGTTCCTGTCTCTCAGATAAAGTGTTAGTTTCATCAAAGACAACATGTACACTTTCTTCTACACACATAGTTCTTTTATTGTATATTTTATAAGCTTTGCTATGTGTAGAATATCCCAAGAACACTCCCTCATCACTTCTGGGATCAAATTTTCCTAAAGAATCTTTGCCATTATTATGCACATAACACTTGCATCCAAAAGCCCTAAGATGGGATATGTTGGGCTTTCTCCCTTTAAGTAATTCATAGGGAGTTTTCTCTACCAGAGGTCTGGTCATGCATCTATTGATAATATAACATGCAGTGTTAATTGCTTCTGCCCAAAAGTTGTGAGGTAGTTTTCTTGATATAAGCATGGTTCTTGCCATGTCTTCAAGAGTTCTGTTTTTCCTTTCAACAACCCCATTTTGCTGTGGGGTTCTAGGAGCAGAAAAATTGTGATTCACACCATGTTCATCACAGAACTCAGCAAACTTAGCATTCTCAAACTCAGTACCATGGTCAGATCTAATGGATGCTAGTTGATGTCTTAATTGATTCTGAATCTTCTTGACAAATGAGGTGAACATTTCAAATGCTTCATCCTTAGATGCCAAGAATAAGGTCCAGGTGAACCTTGTGAAATCATCTACTAGCACCATAACATATCTCTTCCCACATCTACTTAGAGTTATCATGGGACCACACAGATCCATATGAACCAGTTCCAACGACCTGGTGGTACTGACCATTTTCTTACTTTTGAAAGAAGACCTTACCTGCTTCCCCCTTGCACATGCCTCACAAACCTTGTCTTCTTTGAACTTAATGTTAGGGAGCCCTACCACTAAGTCCTTAGAGACCAGCTTGTTAAGTTGAGTTAGACTTGCATGACCAAGTCTTTTGTGCCACAGGAGGGGATCACTGTCCAACACACTAAGGCAAGTGAGTTCATTGTCAGACAGTGTGGACAAGTCAATGACATAGATATTGTTCATTATTTTTCCCTGCAAAACAATCTTGTCAGTAAGCAGGTTGATCACAAAACATTTTGTGGAAGTAAAAGCGACAAGGTTACCTCTGTCACATAGTTGTGACACACTGATAAGACTATATTTCAAGCCATCTATCAGATACTCTTGTTCAATTGAACGTGTGTCATCTTTACCTACCTTGCCGACCCCTATTATTTCACCTTTCTTTCCGTTTCCAAAGGAGACATTTCCTCCTTTGAGGTTTTCAAGTGAAAGGAACCGTTCCTTGTTCCCTGTCATATGCTTAGAGCAGCCACTATCCAAAAACCAAAATTGGTTGCTTCGCTTCACTTGTACCTTCAAAAGAAAATCAGGGGTTAGTTTTAAGAACCCAAACTAGTTTGGGTCCCTTTCCATGAGAGAATGGATGAATCAGATTTTTTCTGGCCCAATTTGGTAGCCAATTTTTCTTTTTAATGAATCTCTCATTTTTCTGACTGGCCTTTTCTTTTGCAGAACACTCATATTTAGAGTGGCCAGTCTTCCCACAATGGGTGCAAATTTTATTTTCAGGGAGAGTGAGATACTTGCTTTTGGGATCCCATTTAGGCAATTGACTCCCAAAACCAAGCCCTCTCCGGTTGCTACTATGATTCTCTTGGAGCCATATTAAAGCATCAGAAGACTTATTCCACTTACGTGTTCTATCAAATTCATGTTTGACTTTGCCAAGTTCTTCTTTAAGAGACTTTATCTGCTCATCTTTGGCATACATTTTATCTTTCAATTTACCTAAGTCTTCTTCTAACTTCGCATGAGAGTGATCAACTACCTTTTTACTGGATCCTAGTCTTAACTTTAAATTTTCAGATTTTAGTTCTAGAATCTCAGTTTCGAGTGGTTGAACCTGGTTCATCAAGACAGTGTTTTTCTTTTCAGATTCACTGACCCTTATTTCCAGGTCCATGCATTTTGCTCTCGGTATTGCACACTCTTTAGATAATTGATCTTTCTCTTTAGTTGTCTCCTCAGAATCATTAATGAAGTCAAGTAGCAACTCAGAGAGTTTCTCCTTAGATAGAAACTTTATTTTTGTTTTAAGATGTGAGATACTTACCTGTGGTTCTTCATAAGTCTCCTCATCAGATTCTCCAATTGCCATGAGAGCTTGATCTTCTGTCTCACCATCTTCTGATTCTTCATCTGAACTTTCCCCCCAAGCAGCAACCATAGCCTTTGTAGTAGTTTTCTTGGGTTGGACCAGTTCCTTCTTCCTGTTCTTTCTTTCATATCTCTCCTTCCTCCATTCTACTTCCCACTGGGGGCAGTTCTTGATGAGATGATCAGTTTTTCCACACTTGTAGCATCCCTCATTAGCTGGCCTTTCAGGAGCCTTTGCCTTGTTGAAGTTTCCTCCTCTAGAGATGCCTTTCTTCCTTATGAGAAAGTTTATGAATTCTTTGGTGATCATGTCCATATCATCCTCCTCCAGATCTGCTCCATCTTTGATCCTTAGTGCTATATTTCTTTCCTTCTTTGGGCCATCCATTTTCATGGTCTGCCTTCTGAGTCCATAAGCAGTAAGGTTGCCAATCAACTCATCTAGTCTAAGGGTTTCCATATTTTTGGATTTCTGGATGGCAGTTATCTTGCTTTCCCAGGAGATAGGCAGAACCCTTG